>JALAZF010000126.1:13850000-14063752 GCA_022829125.1 Lathyrus tuberosus | reverse complement strand
AAACTCAAGTCAAAAGGGAAGGGAAGTGACTTTGAGTACACACACGCTAAATATGCATTCACACTCGTGAGCCGGTTAACTCACACTAGTACCAAAGTACGTCCTGAGCCTGTTAACTCAAGAATCTCACTAATCAATAACCGTACCAAGGCATCCCCTTTTCCCGTCCGCTTCTACGTCTAGAAGATGACCCGAGTCATGGATCCTTGTAGTTACTTGGCATACGAAATGGATTCGGGATCATCGGCCCGTACACCGTGATCCGTCACTTCACACGGCCCGTACAACGTCACAAGTCTCTTTACCCGTAGGCTCCATTCGTACTATACGCGGGAATCAAACCTGCCAGTCACGGTGATAATCGGATACCATAGCTATTATGTTAACTAGGATCACAAATCTTAAGGTTCACCACCGGTCTTTATTTTATCCAAAGGAAAGGGTTAAAGATCGAAAAAACCTGAGTTAAGAGAATCTAAGGTCGGGGGTTGGTTACGCCTAGGGAAGGTATTAGCATCCTAAACGTCTGTAGTACCCTACAGGAACCTCTTGTTATTATTTATGTTATTTATCGCTTGAAATAAGGAGAAGAAGTTATTTAAAAATTAAAATTAAAATAGGTAATATCTGAAAAAATAAAATTTAGAACTGAGAACTAAATAAGCAGTATTTTTGAAATTTTTAGGATTAAGAAAAAATTAATTTAAAATAATTAATTGAATTAAAGTCAAATATTTAATAAAATTAATCCTTTAATGGATTAATTAGTATTAAATAAAAGAACTTAATAATTATTTTTTGAGTTTTTTTTATTTAATAAAATATAAAATTAAAAGAAATTAAATTAAACATAAAAAATTAATAAAGAAAATGAATGGGCTTAAGAGAAATAATAAATAAGTGGGGTACATTTAGAAAAAAAGGGATCCAGGCCCAACAATAAGGGTCCAAAACCAACCGAAATCGAATGGCAACTGAATTTAGCTTTGAAGCTAACTAAGAGTGGATTCATGTAAGAATCACTCTATGAGAAGCCAAGCAAATGAGTATATGCACTCAAGCGGTTCTCGAAGGTTAAATTAGATTTTAACTCCGAAATCAAAATGCAACGCTAAACAAATATAAATCCGCATAAAAACCGATGAAAATCGACAAATGGTTTGCTACACTCAACGTGGTCATCGCAATGGATTCAAATTATGCGGATCTAAATTTATAAAAAGGAAACAAAAATAAATAAAAAAAGAAATTTTAAAGTGTTTTAAAATTGTAATATTATTACAAAGAAAAGAAAATTTTAAAAAAATTAAAAAAAACCTCAACAATATTGCTATCGCGAATTGTACGGATCTAAATATAACAAAAAAAAAGCAACTAAAAAAGTAACCAGATCCGAATTGTACGGATCTAAATATAACAAAAAAAAAGCAACTAAAAAAAGGGAAATTTAACTTTGATAAAAAACCTCAACAATATTGCTATCGCGAAAACGCGGTCATCGCAATCAGATCCGAATTGTACGGATCTAAAATTTTTTTAGAGATAGAGAATGCATGAAAAAAATAAATTTTAAAATAAAAAGTTTTAAAACAATAATGTTGCTAATGCAAAAATGCAATCATCGCAACCGGATCCAAATTGTGCGGATCTGAATTTATAAAAATAGAAAAGCAAAAGGACTTTTAAAATATGTAAAAAAAAACAACATTGTTACTACCGCGGAAATTGGATCATCGCAACCGGATAGAATCAAAATAAATGTCACGCATCGTGCACACGAATATGCGACCAGCGTATTGACACAATTCGATCCAAAAACTTAAAAAAAAAAAATTAACAATATATATACATATATATTAAAATAAGACGTGTTATTTATTATATTAAAAAACTAGTTATATATTATTGTTTTAAGAAAAACGGTTATATACTGTATTGAAAAAACGTGTTTTATATCTATGTATAATGTTTATGAAAATTGTGAGATTTATATATATATATAATGTTTATAAAAAATGTTATATAAAAAGAACTAGTTCATGTAGTAATATATGATATATGTATATGTTACTAAGTTACATATATATTGACGAAGCCTGTGCGTTTTTTGAAATAGAAAAGCATGATGGTTACTGTGTATACCATCAAACAAAACATATGACAATATAATAGTAATATGTGAATTACCATTAACAAGAAGTCTTAATATTATATTATATATAGTAACTATATAGTGATGAAACAAGTATCAGGAAGGTATCGTACCGGCGGTGAAGTTTACTCGGTAATAGAAGAAGAATAGTGAGACTAAACGGCGATGTTCCCCCCTTTCTACAAAGCAACTTATGAATATATAAGGGTTGAATTAGGGCTAACTCTAAATTGTTAATATTGTCCCTAATATCTAATTTGAGGCCCAAATAAAATAATATTGAAACTAACTAAAATTTGAACAATTCAATTAATTAAAATAAAATAAAATTAAGATAAAACTAAAAATCCTATTTATTTATACTAAACATTATTTAAATTAAAAATAAAAATAAATATTTAAAATTAAATTAAAATAAAATGCTAATTATTATAATTATTCATTCTAAATAATATTAGTTGAAAAAAGTAAAATAAACGGACCCTAAATAAATAAAAATCGGACGTCCAAGTGATCGAAAAAATAAATCGAGTACACTAAAATGATCGATACGAAATATACGACATGGAAAAGTACCAAATTTTAGGGTAAAAAATTAGGGTGTGACAGATGCCCCTATTTAAGTTTCTTTTATCCGGAGATATGAAGATTGAAATCTTCATCTCTACGCGATAGGAGAGACTTAAATACAAACATGCGCAATTTTTGGCCATTAGATGCCTTATGATATGACATGATATGAAATGAAAGACAAAGATCCAAAAGTTACACCCGAAACATTTAGAAAAACATTAAATGTATGGGTAAAGACTTAAAGACATATCTGGGAGAACATCAGACGGTAAAAGCAAGGTCATTCCGGAAAAGCATAAGAATAAAGTCACATATCCAGAAGAACATCAGATAAACAAGGTCATATCTGGAAGAACATCAGATAGACACAAAAGGGGTTCTGGAAAAACATATGAATAAAGTCACATATCTAGAAGAACATCGGATAAACAAGGTTATATCCAGAAGAGTATCAGATAGACATAAAAGGGCTCTGGAAAAACATCAGGAGCAGACACATCTGGGAAAACATCAGACGGTAAAAGCAAGGTCATTCCGGAAAAGCATCAGAATAAAGTCACATATCCAGAAGAACATCAGATAAACAAGGTGATATATCTGGAAGAACATCAGATAATAAAGACTCAATCTAGAAGAACATCAGAAATAGAGACATATCCGGAAAAACATCGGATAGATTCCGGAAAAGCATCAGAATCGATATGAATGTCTGGAAAAACGTCAGACGGGTTCTGGAAGAACATCAGAATAAAAGTACATATCCGGAAGAACATCGGAGCAATTCTGGAAAAATATCAGAATCAAATGTAATATCTGGAAGAACATCAGATAAATTCTGGAAGAACATCAGAATAAAGGACACATCTGGAAAAACGTCAGACACAACGTCATATCTGGAAGAATGTCAGATAGACACAAAGAATGTTCTGGGAGAAACATCAGAACAAAAGTACATATCCGGAAGAACGTCTGATAAAGGGACCCATCCAGAAAAACATCAGATGGAAAGGAAACCAGACATCCAATAATGGCCTTGAATGAAAGGTACAATCACAATATCTAATAATGGTTTTAGATGAATGTGAACAAAGATATACCCAAGAAAGCATTGGACGAATATGAACAAGGAGGTACCCGAGAAAGCATTGGATAGACGCGAAAATATCTGTTTGGTAGGTGTCAAGTAAGTTGGACTTTGACCACAAGGTAAGACGTGAATAACAACATGACCTATGGAGAATGCAAATGAGTGTAAATGAGGATGACACTCTTGCTATGCATATGTATATGAATTATCCAGATGATTTATGATCAAATGCAAATGTAAATGCAATGTAGACGTCGAAGACACGACTCGACTCTTTTGTGGAGAAGACAAAACTGGAATACTGATTCCTCAACACAGAGATCACTGCCATTTTGGTTTGGAACTAAAGATGCTACTGAGCACAAATCTGCCACACTGGTAAACTGTATTAAGTTGACGATCCTTGTAGGAAGAATGGAAAGCTGCACGGGGATTCTTCAAGTAAACTACCCCAGATTAGTTGACTGTTGTATATGAACTGATAATTGCTTTAGCTTGAATTGATGCTGAAAATGACTGAATTACTATGCACTTGGAAAACTTGCCCCAGTATGAGTCTTGAAAAAGTCTTTTGTATAAACCAATTATGAGAAAGACTTGCACTGTAACAAATCTTGAACTGATTTTCAACATGATTTGGGAAGAACTTGCCCCTGATTGGATCACTGACCAAGTTTCTCAAATGTTTGAAAATTCCTTAAGCGGAAGCCAGATTGCAAACAAAAGTGTTCATACAAACATAGTAAATGTAAAGTTCATGCAACTTTTGAAATCAAAAACATTTTTGGAAAGAGGTAAAACAATAGGGTCACTGGTCAGAACACGGTGGTTCAAGACGTTTAAAAGTGAAAGATAAAGCAAAAAGGCGTGATGCCAAAAAAAATGATCTGCAAAGATCTTTAGGAGTCAGTTTACGCAACCTCGTTGTAGTATGCTTTCAAAATAACCTTGCTTCAATTAGGTCTTTTGAGGGTTATAACGTGGCCTGGTTCACGGTTTAAGAAACAAAGGATAAAGGCTCAAAGTTTATTTGTACCCACCCAATCTTCGTGATGATCTTCAGTCCTACACTCAGTTAACTCAGACTTTGCACTCAGGTTCCCATAGGTTAGGGATTTCATTGATGATAATGATGATGGTTCAGAAGTTAAGGGACTTTTGAGGTGACAGTCACTCCTTCCTTATAACTCTTGGTTGTTTTTTTTCATTGAGGATTTCATGGTAAGGATTTAAAGATTTCTCCTTTTTATTATCCCTAACTTTTTCCTGAACTGTTTCTCGTGAATCTTACAGTCAGCAGGATGCCACAGTTTTTTGTCTGCCTAAGTCTCCTTCATAGGTTTCGACTTAGCGGGCTTTATCCTTTTTTTTTTTATTTTTCTATCTTTTTTTATAAAAGAAAGTGACTGCTTGGCTTAATGATTACAGCGAACCATCATCGACTTTTGACTTGAAGGACATCTTCGACACTTGCTTGTTGCGTGCAAAGGAAAATTTGAGAATGCCACATTTATGTGAGAGGTGTCTTGCACGAAACTCTTGTATTTGAATGCACAATCAAGTTAACTGAGACCTACCCTGCCCCAGGTTAAGATTGCGGGTTTTTATTTGTAAAGAAAAGAAACTCCTACTTCAAGGCTCAAAGGGGTTGACCAGGGGTTATCTTCCTTATTTCTCCGGTGTTTGGGAATTGAAACAATGCCTTACATCTTCAGCAAAGTTTTGATTCGAAAGCATACCAACAGCAATTATGAGTATAATGTTCTCATCATCCTCCCTCTAATCTTTGCATAATTGAAAAGAAAGTGGAAAAGAAATAAAATATTTTTTGTTTTTGTTTTTGTTTTTTTTAAGATAAAGCGTAAAGATGTAAATAACAAAAGCAAATGAAATTGAATCCAAAAGTTGCAATGCTCATTTTATTAATTATGAAAGTACAAACATAAGTCGAAAGCAAACAGCTAATACAAATAAGGAAAATGAAAACAATAAGAAACATGGTCTAGTGACTAATCAGAAACAAAGATGAGTTGTCCAATCTGAAACACTGGCTTTTCGGAAGATAGTCTGCTGAAGTCGACTGAAGCTTCACTTGTTGTGATCTGGCAACATTGTGATCACAAAGAGGATTCTGAAAGGGAGCTCGAGTAGTCTGGGAAACAGTATGAACCACAGATCTAGGCTCGGCGAAAATTGGAGCTTGAAACACTGGTCTGACAGTCTGACCAATCATAGCAGTAGATGCAAGAGGTGGAGAGTAGTTGTGAAGTAACCCAAACTCTGGCGAAGTTGAAGGTGGCACCTGAACAGGATGAGGATCAGCATTTGAAACTTCCTGAATGACAGTCTTTTGGGGTAGTTCTCCTCTAGCAATCAAAACTTGAAGCATCTCTGTGAGCTTGGTCATGCCTGACTTAAGTTCATCGATCTCCATTCGGATCTCAGCGTTGTGTGCTTCTTGCTCTGCCATTATGCGTCTGTAGTTAGCTCTAGTCTGGTATCGATGTCGAGGAATCAGCTTGACAACTCACAGGTGACACTAGAAGATAGAGACAGCTAGAAATGAGTTGCTGGATAAACTGACGCATGCAAAGATGCAAATGATATGCAATGCGATGCAATGGTTTCAAGGAACTCAAAAGCAGGTTGCAAACATTTTGGAAAACTGAAAAGTTTCATTTTAAAATCCATGATCTTTATTGATTTTGCAGAGGAAAGAACAATTGAGTTTCTTGAAACCGAATGGTTATTCATGAATGCATGAATGGATGGATGCATAAACACAAGCAAAGCACACAGGCAAAGAGCCCTAGGTTTGAAAGGTCACAGCATGGAGCCATGGTCTACCCTTCCCAAGGTATGTACTAGAGGTTTATTTGTACCTGCCAAACGGGTTCTACAAAGTTCCCAGAGTCTACAATCCATCTTTCGGATATTATCGATTTTCCAAATCACTTGGTAGTCAATAATATTCTCAAGAGAATCTCGTCTGAGTGTAGTATCGCGTAGCGACTATTGCAGAAATAGACTCCCGCATAGTCCCCGCACTACATCCTAATAGGCCAAGTTGGGTTAAAGGTAACTACGGTCCCCAGTCCCGAGGGCCTTTAGATCGAAACCATATCGTCTTCACGAATGAACTCGTTGGACAAATATTTTATTCGAGAGGGCCTAGACTGAGTGGTGAAGTCTCAATTCACTTTTTCAGGAATCGACTCCCTCAAAGTATCCTTGAATTCTCACCGTTTTCTTATCTTAATTTCACTCTAGTCCGGGTGTAGGACTTATCTCACCACACAAATTGTAAACCTGCACACAGAAAACCCAAGAAGAACAGGTATATATACAAATATAAAGATATATAGGCAAACAAGAAAATAAATAACACAGATATAAACAAGTTAGGGGAAACCCTCGAAAAATCCCCAGTGAAGTCGCCATTTCTGTCGCGGTGATAATCGAATACCATAGCTATTATGTTAACTAGGATCACAAATCTTAAGGTTCACCACCGGTCTTTATTTTATCCAAAGGAAAGGGTTAAAGATCGAAAAAACTTGAGTTAAGAGAATCTAAGTTCGGGGGTTGGTTACGCCTAGGGAAGGTATTAGCATCCTAAACGTCTGTAGTACCCTACAGGAACCTCTTGTTATTATTTATGTTATTTATCGCTTGAAATAAGGAGAAGAAGTTATTTAAAAATTAAAATTAAAATAGGTAATATCTAAAAAAAAGAAAATTTAGAACTGAGAACTAAATAAGCAGTATTTTTGAAATTTTCAGGATTAAGAAAAAATTAATTTAAAATAATTAATTGAATTAAAGTCAAATATTTAATAAAATTAATACTTTAATGGATTAATTAGTATTAAATAAAAGAATTTAATAAAATTAATCAAAAGTTACTTAATAATTATTTTTTGAGTTTTTTTTATTTAATAAAATATAAAATTAAAAGAAATTAAATTAAACATAAAAAATTAATAAAGAAAAGGAATGGGCTTAAGAGAAATAATAAATAAGTGGGGTACATTTAGAAAAAAAGGGATCCAGGCCCAACAATAAGGGTCCAAAACCAACCGAAATCGAATGGCAACTGAATTTAGCTTTGAAGCTAACTAAGAGTGGATTCATGTAAGAATCACTCTATGAGAAGTCAAGCAAATGACTATATGCACTCAAGCGGTTCTCGAAGGTTAAATTAGATTTTAACTCCGAAATCAAAATGCAACGCTAAACAAATATAAATCCGCATAAAAACCGATGAAAATCGACAAATGGTTTGCTACACTCAACGTGGTCATCGCAATGGATTCAAATTATGCGGATCTAAATTTATAAAAAGGAAACAAAAAGTAAATAAAAAAAGAAATTTTAAAGTGTTTTAAAATTGTAATATTATTACAAAGAAAAAAAATTTTTAAAAAAATTAAAAAAACCTCAACAATATTGCTATCGCGAAAACGCGGTCATCGCAACCAGATCCGAATTGAACTATTAAAAAACTAGTTATATATTATTGTTTTAAGAAAAACGGTTATATACTGTATTGAAAAAACGTGTTTTATATCTATGTATAATGTTTATGAAAATTGTTAGATTTATATATATATAATGTTTATAAAAAATGTTATATAAAAAGAACTAGTTCATGTAGTAATATATGATATATGTATATGTTACTAAGTTACATAAGCCTGTGCGTTTTTTGAAATAGAAAAGCATGATGGTTACTGTGTATACCATCAAACAAAACATATGACAATAAAATAGTAATATGTGAATTACCATTAACAAGAAGTCTTAATATTATATTATATATAGTAACTGTATAGTGATGAAACAAGTATCAGGAAGGTATCGTACCGGCGGTGAAGTTTACTCGGTAATAGAAGAAGAATAGTGAGACTAAACGGCGATGTTCCCCCCTTTCTACCAAGCAACTTATGAATATATAAGGGTTAAATTAGGGCTAACTCTAAATTGTTAATATTGTTCCTAATATCTAATTTGAGGCCCAAATAAAATAATATTGAAACTAACTAAAATTTGAACAATTCAATTAATTAAAATAAAATAAAATTAAGATAAAACTAAAAATCCTATTTATTTATACTAAACATTATTTAAATTAAAAATAAAAATAAATATTTAAAATTAAATTAAAATAAAATGCTAATTATTATAATTATTCATTCTAAATAATATTAGTTGAAAAAAGTAAAATAAACGGACCCTAAATAAATAAAAATCGGACGTCCAAGTGATCGAAAAAATAAATCGAGTACACTAAAATGATCGATACGAAATATACGACATGGAAAAGTACCAAATTTTAGGGTCAAAAATTAGGGTGTGACACTGCCAAGTAATTGTGCATACGTTTCAGAGGAGGTGCTAGAGTCTCATGAAACTACACCGTAAGATAAAGTGGTTATGATTATTAGACACACGCCTCGGCCTTTCATGCGCGAGCGTTGTCACTATGACAATTCACACTTTCCGACATTGTTTATGGTAATGTTCCTCACTCTACCTATTTCATATTTTAACATGCATACATATTCAACCACAATTACACACCATTAAACGATAAAAGTCGGCAAACAACACTATTCCAAAAATCCCGACATAATTAAATCGGCCAACAATCTTAAAACTGTTTTAATAAGAAAGTACATTTTGTTAGCTTTCCAATGATATCAAGAATATTAAAAACGGATAACCGAGTCAAAAGTTATGGACATAGCGAGAAATAGTATCGCGAGAAAACACAATTTTTTTCACCCTCCTGGCCGTACGCGTATTGCCTTGTGCCATATGCGTATTGCCCAGCTGGCTCGCCCAGCCATACGTGTATTGCCAAAATTCATACGCGTATGGGCAGAGACTGATTTTTCCCAAAAATTCCTTTTAAAACCCCAATACGTGTACTACCATACCTCATACCCGTATTGCCCAAAACCGTACGCGTATCAATACACTAATGGGCAGATGGCCGAGAAAATGGAACCTCATACGCGTATTGCCCACATTTCTGCACAGCCATACGCGTATTGCCTTAACCAATATGCGTATTGCCTTGGGTGATACGCGTATGGGCAGCGTGAAAACCAGAAAATTTCTTGCATAATGGGTTTACGAAAATGCTCCATTTTCCCTTCCAATTCACTTCTAAACACCAAAAAAATACCAATTGGATATACAATAACACATATCTAACAAGTATCAATCATAAGGAACGTTAAAACATGATTTTAGTGCAAAATTTCTCATTTTCTAACAATGTCAAAACTAACTCTAAACTCAATAAAACTCTACTCTAAAGCATCTAACTAGAACCCACCTGGATTACAAGACGGGGAGGTTGAATCTGAGATGAAAAGATGAAGATTGGGTGATGATTCAAGTCCAAGAGCTCTTGAGGAATTTTTCTCTTCTTTTCCCTTCCTTTTCCTTCTCTTCCTTTTCTTTCTCCAAGTTTTCTATCTTTTCTCAAATAAGGAAAATGAAAAGAAAATAGACATAGGAACATTAATTGGTAACACTACTAATTTTCCAAATTATCTCAATTGCACCAATTAATAAAACTCCAAGTTAAATAATATTAATCAAATCAAATTCCGGGTTCGTTGGTTTACTCTAATTACTTTATCCAATAATTGCTCAGAGTACCCCGGAACCCAGTTGATCATAATAATATTATTCAAAATGTTCATAAAATTACGGGGTATTACATCCTCCCCCCTTAAATAGAAATTCTCCCTCGAATTTAAATGATTACCTGAACAGATGAGGGTAGACCTCCCGCATTTCCTATTCCAATTCCCAAGTTGCATCGCCTGGATGCGTCTCATCCCACTGGACCTTAACAAGAGGAATCTCTTTATTCCTTAACACTTTAGTTTCTCTTCCGGTGATACGACTCGGTTGAGGCTCAAACGTCAAATCAGCTTCTATCTCAATTGTATCTGGTAAAATTGGCTGAAGAGGATCTAGGACAAATTTCCGAAGCTGAGACACATGGAAAACGTCGTGCATCTCTGACAGAGAAGGCGGTAGGGCTAATCTGTAAGCTACTTCTCCAATTATTTCTAAGATTTGATATGGTCCCACGTATCTTGGACTTAACTTCCGCGATTTAAATGGTCCTTTCAATCTCAATCTCGGAGTAACCTTCAAAAATACATGATCACCCTCATCAAACTCTAACGGTCTCCTACGGTTGTCCGCATAGCTTTTCTGACGATCTTGGGCATGTTTAACTTTTCCACGAATCATTCTAATCTTTTCCGTGGTCTCGTGAATAATCTCAGGTCCCAAAATTCTATCGTCGCCAACCTCCGCCCAACACAATGGCGTTCTACACTTTCTACCATATAACGCCTCATAAGGTGCCATACCAATACTTGCATGATAACTGTTATTATAAGAGAATTCGATCAACAGAAAAAGTTTTATCCAATTCCCTCCACTTTCAAGTACACAAGCTCTCAACATGTTCTCCATAGTCTGTATTGTCCGTTCCGTCTGACCGTCCGTTTGTGGATGGTTCGACGTGCTCAAACATAACCTCGTTCCCATGGCTTGTTGAAAAGATCTCCAAAATCTGGAAGTAAACTTTGGATCTCTACCCGAGATGATACTAGTAGGAATACCATGCAATCTCACTATCTCTGAAATGAACAACCTTGTGAGATGACTCGCCTTGTAGGAAGTCTTCACAGCTAAGAAATGCGCTGCTTTCGTTAACCAGTCCACAATTACCCAAATCGAATCATAACCACCTTGTGAACGGGGTAATCCCATTGCGAAGTCCATCGAAATACTATCCCATTTCCACGTCGGAATCTCTAAAGGTTGTAATAAGCCATCCGACCTTTGGTGCTCAATCTTCACTTGTTGGCACACCGCACATTCCGACACATACACCGCAATATCCTTTTTCATCCCGGGCCACCAATAGTTCCTCTTTAAATCTTGATACATCTTTGAAGACCCCGGATGTATAGTAAAAACACCCTTATGCGCTTCTTCCAAAATCCTTCGTTTTAACTCCGTGTTATCCGGAACACAAATCCTTTGGTTAAACAAAATAGTTCCGTCCGTAGCTCGCTCAAAACCCGGTTGCAATAACACTTCCTGAATTTTCTCGTCTAACCCTTGCTCTTGCTGGATTTTTTCCCTAAGAGTAGAAGAGACGTTCAAATTTCCCATAATTACGCAATTTGGAGTCCAGTTAAATTGAAGATTTAGATCTCTAAACTTTTCCATTAAGGTATACTCTAACATCATCAACTCGACATTATGCAACACCTTCCTACTCAATGCATCCGCCACCTTATTTGCTTTACCCGGATGGTATTTTAACTCCAAGTCATAATCCTTCAAATATTCCATCCATCTCCTCTGACGCATGTTCAACTCTTTCTGATCAAATAAGTACTTTAAGCTCTTGTGGTCGCTAAACATCTCAAAACGTACACCATACAAATAGTGACGCCACACTTTCAAAGTAAATACAACTGCTGCCAATTCTAAATCATGCGTTGGGTAATTCTCTTCATGGACTTTCAACTGTCGTGAAGCATAAGCCACTACATGTCCATCTTGCATTAACACCCTACCTAATCCCTTCTTCGATGCATCACAATATACCTCATACGACTTGCTAGAATCAGGAATAATCAAAACAGGAGCGGTAGTCAATCTCTCCTTCAAACTCCTAAAACTTCTTTCACAAGCCGAATCCCACTCATACGAATAATCCTTCCGAGTAAGTCTCGTCAATGGTAAAGCCAGTTGCGAAAAACCCTTGATAAACCTTCTGTAGTATCAGGCCAATCCCAAGAAACTTCTAACTTCAGAAGCATTCTTCGGTCTCTCCCAATTAATCACCGCTTCAACTTTTGATGGATCGACCGCTACACCTCCCAAGGATATGACATGACCGAGAAAATTAACCTCAGACATCCAAAACTCACACTTACTTAACTTAGCAAAAAGTTGCTTCTCTTGTAAGATGGATAAAACAATTCTTAGGTGTTCTCCGTGCTCTTGAGGATCACGAGAATAAATAAGAATTTCGTCAATGAAAACCACCACAAATTGGTCAAAGTAAGGTTGAAATATCCGATTCATATAATCCATGAAAACTGCCGGAGCATTCGTCACACCGAAAGGCATCACCAAAAATTCATAATGACCATAACGGGTTCTAAACGTAGTCTTTGGTACATCTGAACTCTTCACACGAATCTGATGATAACCCGACCGTAAATCAATCTTCGAGAACACACAGGCTCCTTTCAATTGATCTAACAGGTCGTCTATCCTTGGTAATGGGTATTTATTCTTGATGGTGGCCTTATTCAACTGACGGTAATCAATACACAACCGCATTCCACCATCCTTTTTCTTTACCAATAACACCGGAGCTCCCCAGGGCGAAACGCTTGGTCGAACAAAATTCTTAGCCAACAATTCTTCCAATTGATCCTTTAATTCTCTTAATTCAAGTGATGCCATCCGATACAGAGAAACGGATATTGGAGTCGTTCCCGGTATCAGGTCAATAGAGAATTCCACTTCCCGCTCCGGAGGAAGAGAAGTGATATCCTCAGGGAAAACTTCAGGAAAGTCACAAACTACAGGAATACTCAAAACTTGGATGTTACTACTTTCCTCCTTAGTAAGAATCAAAAGAACAGACTTTTCCTCTTCAAACAAGAAATTAATCATTCCAACCGTACCTTCTAAAATAGTAGTTAACACATCCTTCGAAGTGGCCTCGGTAGATGGGATAATGATCAGTTTTTCCTCACACCCAATAAACACCGAATTAGCAGAAAGCCAATCCATTCCCAGAACAACATCCACTTTCTTAAGCGGTAAACAGATAAGGTCAATCTGGAAAACTCTTTCATTCACAGATAATACACAATTTTCACACATCCATGGTGTCTCTACAATCTCATCCATGGCAGTAGTAACCACCATAGGAGGAAACAAAGGAACAGCTTGCAACCCAAGTCGCTTCACGCAACGCGTGGACACAAAAGAATGCGTTGCCCCACAATCAAATAAAACAAAACAAGGATGTCCATTTACGAAACACGTACCCGCAATCAAGGAGTTATCATTCTTTGCTTTCCTCGCATCCAAGGTATACACTCGGCCGGTATTCTTCCCTTGTGTCTGATTCCTACCCTGAGGACAATCCCTCGATATATGGCCCACCTTATTACACTGATAACACCTTATTCCCTCCAAGCCGCACCTTCCATAATGATTCTTTCCACAAGTACGGCATACCGGAGGCACACTAGTCCTAGAACTCTGAACTTGCTTCCCTTTAAATGATTGCTGCCTTGGTCTAACTTGTTGATTCGATCTCCCTCGGTCACTTTGATTCATCCTACTCAAATCTCCTTCCATTTGTACTTTCTTCAAACTATGCTCTGCCACATAACACTATCTTAACAATTCGGCATAGCTAGTGAATTCTCTTTGAGACACACTATGTTAAATTTCAGCCCTTAAACCAAACAGAAACTGATCAATCTTCCACCTCTCATCAGGAGCATACATGGCTTGTCTAGAATAAGCAGCCATAACCTCGAACTTTTCAGCATAAGAAGCCACAGTTAAGTTGTCTTGTCTTAATTGTTGAAACTCGAATTCCTTCTGAGACCTCAAGGAACTTGGAAAATATTTCTCCATAAAAGTTATCTTAAACTGCTCCCATACCTTTGGTACCTCTTGAATTGTCATTAAGGCTGAAGTGCTTTCCCACCACCTCATGGCAGGACCCTTCAACAAGTGAGAATGGAAGACCACCTTGTTTTCCTCACTGCACTGAACTATTAGGAAAATCCGTTCCATACCTGATATCCATTCATGAGCCTTTACTGGATCTAACCCTCCCTGAAATTCCGGAGGATTCATACGAATGAAATCCCTAAAGGTCCCCCCTGCAGCTTCAGGAACCACCACTGGAGGATGCACACCACCAGCCATTTACTGTACCATTTGTTGCACAAACTGATTCTGCTGTTGCTGCATATGTTGCATAAATTGGTATAAAGGAGCATTTACCTCGTCACCTGGCGGATTAGTCCCTGCTGGAGTGGTTCTTGGTCTACCACGGCTGTTTCTGCGCCTGTCAGCCATGTTCCTGAATTTCATACAGATAGGTTTAAGTTGATCAGACTCAATACCATAAATATAACACACAAGACCAATGGCGACAGGTCGCATATGAAACGGAAAGAAAACTTATTCTATTTCATGGCTAGGTCGAGGATACGACATGCTCTAATACCAACTGTAAAGCCCATATATATATATATATATTATATATATATATATATATATATATATATATATATATATATATATATATATATACATACATCAAAGCATATATTATACATGATTTCCACTTTTGGTACAGAATTATACAATAAGTTCCTAGTAAACACATTATACATATACATGCCCAAAAAGCCTAATACAAAAAAAACTACGGCATAGTATATCTACAAGATGTTCCAAAGACAAATACTAAGAACTAGATCACTAATGATCTAAAAAAAAAAACTCCACAACGGAAGCAAAGCCATCAGATAAGTAAGGATAATCACACAGCCTTATCCTTACCCTTCGCGGAACCTGCAGTACCTTTGATGTAAACAACAACAGTGGGGTGAGATACATCAAATCTCAGTGAGTTCCCTATCTTAAAGTCCTCTCGGCTCTACAAGGTTCTAATGGACCTAACTCAAGTCAAAAGGGAAGGGAAGTGACTTTGAGTACACACACGCTAAATATGCATTCACACTCGTGAGCCTGTTAACTCACACTAGTACCAAAGTACGTCCTGAGCCTGTTAACTCAAGAATCTCACTAATCAATAACCGTACCAAGGCATCCCCTTTTCCCGTCCACTTCTACGTCTAGAAGACGACCTGAGCCATGGATCCTTGTAGTTACTTGGCATACGAAATGGATTCGGGATCATCGGCTCGTACACCGTGATCCGTCACTTCACACGGCCCATACACCGTCACAAGTATCTTTACCCGTAGGCTCCATTCGTACTATACGTGGGAATCAAACCTGCCAAGTAATTATGCATACGTTTCAGAGGAGGTGCTCGAGTTTCATGAAACTACACCGTAAGATAAACTGGTTATGATTATTAGACACACGCCTCGGCCTTTCATGCGTGAGCGTTGTCACTATGACAATTAACACATTCCGACATTGTTTATGGTAATGTTCCTCACTCTACCTATTTCATATTTTAACATGCATACATATTCAACCACAATTACACACCATTAAACGATAAAAGTCGGCAAACAACACTATTCCAAAAATCCCGACATAATTAAATCAGCCAACAATCTTAAAACCATTTTAATAAGAAAGTACATTTTGTTAGCTTTCCAATGATATCAAGAATATTAAAAACGGATAACCGAGTCAAAAGTTATGGACATAACGAGAAATAGTATCGCGAGAAAACACAATTTTTTTCACCCTCCTGGCCGTACGTGTATTGCCTTGTGCCATACGCGTATTGCCCAGCTGGCTCGCCCAACCATACGCGTATTGTCCAAAGTCATACGCGTATGGGCAGAGACTGATTTTTCCCAAAAATTCCTTTTAAAACCCCAATACGCGTACTACCCTACCTCATACGCGTATTGCCCAAAACCGTACGCGTATCAATATGCAAATGGGCAGATGGCCGAGAAAATGGAACCTCATACGCGTATTGCCCACATTTCTGCACAGCCATACGCGTATTACCTTAACCAATACGCGTATTGCCTTTGGTGATACGCGTATGGGTAGCGTGAAAACCAGAAAATTTCCTGCATAATGGGTTTGCGAAAATGCTCCATTTTCCCTTCCAATTCACTTCTAAACACCAGAAAAATACCAATTGGATACACAATAACACATATCTAACAAGTATCAATCATAAGGAACGTTAAAACATGATTTTAGTGCAAAACTTCTCATTTTCTAACAATGTCAAAACTAACTCTAAACTCAATAAAACTCTACTCTAAAGCATCTAACTAGAACCCACCTGGATTACAAGACGAGGAGGTTGAAGCTGAGATGAAAAGATGAAGATTGGGGGATGATTCAAGTCCAAGAGCTCTTGAGGAATTTTTCTCTTCTTTTCCCTTCCTTTTCCTTCTCTTCCTTTTCTTTCTCCAAGTTTTCTATCTTTTCTCAAATAAGGAAAATGAAAAGAAAATAGACATAGGAACATTAATTGGTAACACTATTAATTTTCCAAATTATCTCAATTGCACCAATTAATAAAACTCCAAGTTAAATAATATTAATCAAATCAAATTCCGGGTTCGTTGGTTTACTCTAATTACTTTATCCAATAATTGCTCAGAGTACCCCGGAACCCAGTTGATCATAATAATATTATTCAAAATGTTCTCAAAATTACGGGGTATTACACAATCGGTGAATGCACAGTCACTATGGAAAATGTACACATGTTAAGTTTACATGTAAATTGTTTGGCCGTAATTGGGCACACAAATGTTGCATATGAAACGACTCTAGAACCATTAGGGGTGCCATTGGAGGAAAGAGATAGAAAAGGGCAAAGTATTAAAATGAAATGGCTAAAGGACCATTACAATTATTTGAAATTAGATGAGAAGTCCTCCGAAGAAGTAAAACTTTGGAAAACTAGAATGTATCTTTTATTGCTTTTCGCCAACTTATTATTTTCTGATACTAATGGTAACAATATACATTTTCAATTTTTACCATTATTAGCATATATAAATAAAATAGGTAGATAGAATTGAGGCGCTGCCACTTTAGCGCATCATTACAGAAATTTGTGTAGATGCACTAAAAAATATGCATAATTTTGCTGGCTGTGGAGTTTTACTTCTAACTTGGGGTTGGTCCAGAATGCCAAGATTGACACCAAGAAATCCCAATCCATTCTAGTTTCTATATGAGACTAAGTACATATTAAACAAATTATTTTTTTAGATATTTTCTAATAACTATTTCTCTTTAGGTGGTACACACATGAGATGAATTATGAAAAAATGCCTCATCATTGTGCTCCTGAATATCAGGTGTTCTTCAATCATTTCGAGGCGGATGATGTAGTATCTTCTAGAATAAACTATTAATATTTAAAGTTTATTTATGATTTTTTAACTAATCATTTTTACTATTATGTAACAGTTTCTATGGAGGCCCTATCTTGGACATGATGACGAGGATCCAACTGAAAGTGACATGTGGAGTTCAACAATGCTTTTAATCTATTTCACTACTGTTAAAATGCATCATTGACATAAGGTTAAACTCCAATTTGGGATTTAACAAGAAATTCCACTTCCACCTAGGTCCATGGAGAAATATCACACAAGTCAGACATCAGACCAAAGGAAAATTTCAAATTATAAATACCATTATAGACAAGAGCGTCATTAATGGAAAAATCTTCACAACATTGTCTTACAAGGAGAACTAAGTTAAGTTATGGCAGTACGATGGCCATGAGCTTATTAACTGATGGTTGTTGGATTAATGGATTTTAGAAATGACACAGGGCATTCTACTCGGCCAACAAATATTGATGAAAATTGTAGAAGGTCTACACGAATTGGACAAGCTACTGCATGTGAAATCCACCACCATTTTCATTGACCGGGTCAAAATTAAGGCTAGATGGAGGTTTAGTGTAATTTTATTTTTATTACATAAATAAATACATATTTCTTTAATTAATATTTTATTTTTATTATTATTGTTATTTTATTTATTAATTAAATGTAACTTTAATTATTTGAATTATAAAAAAATTGTTTATATTTTATTATCTAAACATATTAATAAATAAATTAAACATTATATTATCTAAACATTTTTTATTATCTAAACATTATTATAAATTAAAGTTAATTCAAATTTATATATTATATATATATTTTTGGAAATCTTGGTATCCCACCTTGCGACCGACTAATAAAATATTATATTTTTATATAATATTTATTATAATTAAAATTAAGTTCAATTTTTATTTAAAATAAAATAAAATATGTTTCAAAGGTCCCTCCAATGCAATTGACAGATCCTCTAACTTTTTACACTCTTCCGCCAAAACAATAAATGATTCTTAATATTTTTTCAAACTTCCGACAAAACAATGACATTTACTTTGTAATAAAACAAAATTTGTTTAAAACAATAGTATATTGATATATATGTTAGAAATATATTCTACTTAGGCATTTTTTCAGAAGTTTTTTTACCAATATAACCATGTTTTGTAACAATATTATCCAATCTAACCATATTTCAAACAAAAAAAATAGTATTTAAAGAGGGGGCACAAATACAACTAAAGTCCCCTTTAAAATTTAAAGAGGGGGCGTCAATAGACCTAAAGCCCCCTTTAAAATTTAAAGTGGAGGCGCCAATAGCCTTGGAGCCACCTCTTAAACGAATTTTTATTTTAATATTTAATAAAAAATTATTATATAATAATGTATAATTAATAAATAATTTGATTACATTGGCGAAACATTGTACATAAATTTCTACGACTGGGTCAAAATAAATGTCTGTCGATACCGCATCCTCGAGATCGTATGTCTCTCGGTGCTCTTTGTGGAGGTAGTGACGGTTCCACAGGAGGTGTTTCATAGGAAGCCGTCACTGATGATTGTGTTGGATCGCATTCAAGAAACTCGCGTATTTGGGCCCATGAAGATGTGGTTAAATCAGTAAATTCGTCCAGATTTAAGGGGTTGCCCATGCCTTCATAGTTTTGTTGAGGTGGTTGGCTTGATGAGGCAATGTTAGCATGATAGCCAGGTTGGTTGAAAGGTGACATTGGTGTAAATGTTTGGGTGGGTAAGGTCTGATGTGGTGTTTGATACTCCATGATAATTTATTCTGTATTATTGTAGGAGTATGATTGGTAAGGTGGTTGGGTTTGTTGGTATTGGGACTGAAAAAACTCTGTTGGAATGAAGGGGATTGATATGGGGTATGTTGATGGTATTGTGGTTGTGTGAGTGGCATGAGTTGCTGATTTTGAATGTAAGTGGTTTGTTGGGCTAGGGGTTGGGTACATGATGATGAAGCTTATAGGCGTGGGTCAACCAAATATCTTGGATGAGAAAAGAAAGCAATGATAACCGATCTATACCAATTCATGTATTTTATAGTTGGTTTATACTCGAATGACAGCACAATGTCGGTCAGGACAAAATGACAGTGATGCTTCCATTCACGACACTCAACTCTTGCATAATGCATCCAATCAGGGTAGTCCCATTGGTCTGAGACTGTACTTTTGTTGTATTTAGCAAATCATCTTGGAGGACTTTGAATTTCATGTAGCATTCCAATTTCAAGTTTCACACGATAACTGTAGTGTATCTCCACCGTAGTGAACACAATACTTGGTGTCTTTGCACTCCACACCACAACGTCTTGTGGATTCACTTCATGCATGTCTTCTAACTCAAGATATGGTCGCCAAATAAATTGTAGTATAAAAAAATATAAGTTGAGTATATGTTAATAATAAATATAACTCTATTTTAAATAGATAGGTTAGTGACAATACATCATTTTGACCCAAATGATCCAAAAGTTTTCGGTATTGGGTGATGCTGTAATGGGGACAGTTGTCGTAATCCATCCGAAGTGCTGACCACCTACAAAATGAATATAAATTATTTGGCGCTAATAGTATAAATTAACTAAGAGGATATCTTTAGCATTAAATATTTGGTGTAGAATTTCCTTGTTGTGTATGGAAATACGTAATTATTGCGGTTGATTGGCGCTAGATTGGTCATTCTCGACCAACCCCAAGCTTGAAGAAGAATAGCGCATCTAGTAAAAGTAGAACAATTTGCTTTTGCATTGTTACACAAAGATCTATAGAGGTACGTTAAAGTTGCGGACCCCCAACTATATGTTTTTATTATATCTATATCGTCTAATAAAAGTAAATACATAATATGAAAAGCATTACCACTTGCATCCGGACATAAAAATAAACCTATTAATAGCATGATATAGAATCTAGTTTTTATTATTTTCTCATTTTCAGGAGAATCTTCAGTTAATCTTATTGCACTATAATTTCTTTTGAGCCATGTTAATTTAAGTTTTTGACCCCTCGCATCTCTAGGAGTCAAGGTTACCCATAAAAGTTGTTCAGTAACACTATCGACAATATTAGTAGGACCATTTACCGCCTTACCGTTAATTGGTAAACCCAACAACATGTATGTGTCTTCAAGGGTAACAGTACATTCACCTGTTGGAAGATGGAATGTATGGTATGCGTCTCGAGTCGCCACCTTTCTTGAAGAGCTAGAATAAACTTTTTATCGACCAAATAACTTTTGAATTTTATGAGATCTCCAAATCCGGCGCGCACCAAATAAGGTTCAATTAACTCGTCATGTTCATAATAATTATGGGCACGAGTTCGAAAGTCGTGAGGGTTCTAAGAAAAAAATAGTAAGATACAACATAATGAAAAAAAAATATTGAGAAAATATATTTATATTGGAATATTATACTTACATAAGACTCAATGTTGTTCGGTGTTCCTCTATGTTCTTCTCCCATTGTTAAAAGAGCCATTTTTTCCACTAATTAGGAATGTGATTATATCAAGTTGGAGTAGCAAAAGTATTTGTTGATGAGTATATGAATAGAAGGCAACATGTATTTATAGTAAATAATAGTATGAAGTAGATGATCAAAATAAATGTTACATTGATGGCATTGAAGAAGTGTAGTTGGGATACCTTGATGGCATTGAAGAAGAAGAGTTAATTTTAGCAGGTTGCATGCATACAAAGCCTCATGAATTTTTTATGATGCATTAAAGGGTGGCTACCCTCACATTGGCGCCCTAGTTCATTTTTAGATGGGGCCTACCCTTACATTGGCGTTGTAATCCATGTTTTAGGAGGGGGCTGCCCTTACATTGGTGTCATAGTCTATGTTTTGAACATCTTCATCGTCTTGTACCTTGTGCTGAAAATACTTGACTTGACTATTTAAAAAAAATGGAATTTTTATATATAATTTGAGATATTGGACCAGACATTATCTTTGACTCTATTCGCTCTTTGAAATGCAAGAAATTTGATTTCCTGCTTATGTAGAATGGGTAACATTGGTATTTTGAAACCCGAAACCGGAAATATCAGAGACGTATGTCTCTCCATTAATATGATCATGAACAATATAATTTTTTGTTTTAGAAATTTTTGAGTGTAGTGAAATGTAGTGTAGATAGTGGTTAGCCTCTCCACAATCGGATTAATATAAGTCATGGAGAAAAAAAATTATATTTACTCTTAAATGGGGCGCCAATAGCTAGGCAGCCCCATCCTAAAAATTGCACTAGGGCGCACATGTGAGGGCATCCCCCTCCTAAAGTATAGACTAGGGCGCCAATGTAAGGGCAGCCCCCAACTAAAAATGAACTAGGGCGCCAATGTGAGGGCAACCACCCTTTAAAGCGTCAGAAAAAATTCATGCAGCTTTGCATGCATGTAGTATACTAAAATTAACTCTTCTTCTTCAATGCCATCAAGGTATCCTAACTACACTTCTTCAATGCCATCAATGTAATATTTATTTTGATCATTTACTTCATACTATTATTTACTATAAATACATGTTGCCTGCCATTCATATACTCATCAACAAATACTTTTGTTACTCCAACTTGATATAATCACATTCCTACTTAGTGAAGAAAAATGGCTCTTTTAACAATGGGAGAAGAACATAGAGGAACACCAAACAACATTGCGTCTTATGTAAGTATAATATTCCAATATAAATATATTTTCTCAATTTACTTATTTTTCATTATGTCGTATCTTACTATTTTTTCTTCTTAGAACCCTCACGACTTTCGAACTCGTGTCCATAATTATTATGAACATGACGAGTTAATTGAACCTTATTCGGTGCGAGTCGGATTCGGAGACCTCAAAATTCAAAAGTTATTCGGTTGATACAAAGTTTATTCTAGCTCTTCAAGAAAGGTGGCGACCCGAGACGCATACATTCTATCTTCCAGCATATGAATGTACTGTTACCCTTGAAGACACATACATGTTGTTGGGTTTACCAATTAACGGTAAGGCGGTAAATGGTCCCACCATTATTTCCGATAGTGTTACTGAACAACTTTTAGGGGTTACCTTGACTCCTAGAGATCCGATGTAATACCTTTTTACCCAACAAGCAATCACGAAATATATAAACAAATATATCAGAGTAAATTCACCACGAGGGCGTCCCATTTCGTCATAAAACATCAAATGATAACATCTTGCTCCGTAACACGGGTTATAACATGAAATTAAAATCGAATACTACGCAGCGAAAAACTTCAAAATCATCATCATAATTTGTAACTCAAAGTTTTATAACAAAAACTCATAACATCAAAAGAACACAACAGTTCGACTGAAATATCCCGACCCGATGTTACATATCAGAGCAAGACCCTCTTCTCGACATCAATAAACCAAAAAGAATACTTCAAGTCAGTTCTTCATGCACCAAAGAGCTAATCCTGATCACCTGCATGTTACCCACGTGGAGGCTACATTCGAACATGCAGGGTGAGTAATCATAAACCGTTATACAAGATATAAGATAAGACATAGTAAGGTAGCATCCATCATAATAAAAAACATCATTATCATACGTCAACATCATCATACATCATTTAAAAATCATGTCATCAATAACATCAATCATTCACAATTATGCAGTGCCACATAATATGAAATGCACAACATAGACTCATGCATGTGGTACCATTTCGTCATGTTGACGGACATTGGGCCATCACCGTCAAAATATCCCCACCAATAGGATCAATTCTACACAAGAACCAGAACACGTCATACACCTCAATCCACACAATAGGATTGAAGCCACCACTGGACCGAAGTCCTAAAATCGTCATTGGACCGAAGTCCTAAATGCTATGAATGCATGATGCAAACGTCATAATCGTCATCATCACAAAATCATCAAATTGCATCACCATTCACAAATCAAAACATCATGGTTTTACGTCATATTCATGCATAAAAAATCATCATAATTTATCACAAATCATCACGCATTACTCATCAATACACATCACCTCAATTACCCAAGGCCTACGGACAATAAGGCGTAAGACAACACAAAATAAAAAGAAAAAAAATAAAGTCACTGCTCTCGCTCGCCGGGAGCTCGCCCGGCGAAGCAGCGTGCTCGCCTGGGTTTCACCCGGCGAAGTGTAACACCCCAAATTTCGTAAGAATATTTATTTAATTTATTTAAATACTATATTCGTGAATTTTGGTGATTCGGGTGGATGTCGGTGATTTTGTGAAGTTTTGGTTATTTAATTAAATAATAGTATATATTATGAGATATAATGTATTATTATTTATTTTAAATAATATCAAAGGAATTGAGGGTAAGACGGACTTTTGATGAGGATTAGTGAGGGTATTATGGAGAAAGCCCAATTTTGAGGCCCAAGAGATAAATTAACCAAAATGGAAGAATTGAGGAGAATTAGGATTCACTTGTGATTAACCGTGAAAAGAAGGAAAGAAGGTGCAGAACTCTGAGGAAAGAAGGGAAACGGCGAGAATTCGTGAAGGTTTCCGTAGGATCGATAGAGAAAGCTCAGATTCGACAATCTAAGGTATGGGGAGTAATTGCCTTTCATTATTTTCATTATAGGATTCGATTGATTGAAGTGGATGTTGGGAGTTTTGGAGTTTTGAGGGTTTATGGGTTTTGAGGTAAACTGATGACTTTGAGGGCATTTTCTGAGATCGATTAATAAGAGTCGAATTTAATCGGTAAAATAGACCTTTGGGGCAGATTTCCCCGTTGTTGTAGTTTTATCCCCGTGGTGAAGGAATTATGAAGTTTATATGAAGCTTGAGAGTTTTAAAGGTTTAGGGGATTTAAGGTTTCCCTTAGGGCCACGAATCGACCTAACAGGCGTAGGTTTTAGGCCTTTAAATCCTGTGATATATTAGAACTGTTATAGGGATGTTTTTGGGTCAATTAGGACTGTAATCGCAGGTACCTTGGAGGTTTGGGAGCTACTGATGCATAGCAGCGATTTCCTGTAATCGCAGGTTCGCTAGGCGAACCATTACTTCGCTAGGCGAATGTTCGCCATCGTTCGCTAAGCGAACAGTGCAGCGAATGCGCGATAACAAGAGTGTAAATGCAGAGGTGTTTCTGAAGGGGCTTTAGGGATTCGCTAGAAGCCTCGCCCACCGAACTCCCAGGGAATGGCTTCGCTAGGCAAATGTGGGGATGAGCATGATAGATGTTTGCTTTTCTGGTGTTGAGTGTGAGATCTGTGAGGTTCGTTGGCCGCTTCGCTAGGCGAAGGCCACAGCGAACAGGTTCGCTAGGCGAATCCTGGAGCGAACGTCTGATGTTTCGCGAGATTTTGTTTCTGTGGATGTGCTGTTCTGGTGTTTGATGTTGTGATATTTATGATGTTTTACCATGATGTTAGTGACGTTAATGATGATTATGACGTGATGATTTCGTGATGTTTTGATGAGTTACTTGACGAGATGAATTTCATGAGAATATTGATGATTATGAACTGTGTATATTTGACGTATGATGATTACTTGACGATATGAATTACTATGACGTATATTGATGACCAGGAGTTGTTTATGTATGGTGTATGATGATAAGATGATGACGCATGATGTTTTGATGAATAAATGACGACATGACGAACATGATGTTTTGATGAATGATGATGCACATAATGATGTTTTGATGATGATGAGTATTGACGTTTGTGTATCATGCATTCATATGCACACTCTGTGACGATGCTACATTCCCATTGTGCGGATATAAAGTAATTATGACGTGCTCCAGATCCGATTGCAGGATCGATCCTATTGATGGGGATCTTTGGAGGGTTGACGGCCTGGTGTGCATCCTTTGTGATGATTGGTACCACATGCACGAGTCTTGTTGTGCATTGCATTTTCGTGACATTGATGAATTGTGATATAGTGTTTCCTAATGTTTTCCCTGTTGATGTTGTATTTATGATGATGACGCCATTTTATGTATATCTTGTTTTATAATGATTATTATGAATTGTGATTACTCACCCTGCCTGTTTGAATGTTGCCTCCACGTGGGTAACGTGCAGGTGATCAGGTTTAGCTGCGGATGCTTTTGAGGACCTTGAAGTCTATTTGCTTTTGGTTGATGTAAAGGGTCTTGCTCTGATAGTGTAACATCGGGTTGGGTCTTCGAGTCGATTCATGTTGAATTATTTGTTGTTTTTTGATGCTATGGTTTAGTATAAAACCTTTTTGAGTGTTTGTGGTTATGGTGGGTCTGCTGCCTATTTTGAGGGCTTTTATTAAAAACCTTTTTATTTTGAATTATCGAGTTCCGCTGCCATAAGAAGGCTTTTTGAGTTATTTTGATAAAAACTTGTTGTTTACGGAGCAAATGTGTTTATTTGAGTTTTGTTGAGAAATGTGTACCCTTATGAGGTGATTTTACTCTGATATTTTGTGTATTTTGCCGTGATTATTTGTGGGGTATAAAGTGTGTTACATTAGTGGTATCAGAGCAGGTCGGTCTGTAACACCCTTCTACCCCACATGCAATTTCTAGTAAAACATTTCATATTATCAGAGTAAAAACAACATAAAGGGTGTCACACATATTCAAGGACATCATGTAACAATCTTTGTCCTGTCCCATAACACGGGGTACTCGTTCATCAATATCAAAATTAACAACTACGCAGCGGAAATCAACTCTTATTTTCAATTCCAAAAAAAATACTTCATAATAAATATGTCCAAATCAAACACCATCATCAACATTATAAAAATGCAGTCATAAACTAAAAGAAACGAGGTTCACAACAATCTTCCCAACCCGATGTTACATGACACAGAGCAGGACACCTCTAACTAGACAGTAATAACGAAACACTCCAAAGCTACTTCCTTCGTCACCTCGTAGCTATTCTTGATTATTTGCAAGTTACCCACATAAGAGGCAACATTTCCAAGCAGGCAGGGTGAGAAAACATAATTCATTATAGTAATACAAAGACATGGAAATTAAATAATTAAGCAACAACAACATCGGAATCATCATCAACAATTATTCACAACACAATCTCAACTACTTCACAAAATGCGATGTCAAACATAATGATATGCAAAGGATGCATGTGGTACCGATTTTCCTCCATGTGATGGACACTGGCCATCAACTCTCCACCAGGGAGCACAACATAACAACATATCACTTCAATCCGCACTATGGGATTGAAGCTACCAATAGGCTGAAGCCCCAACATAAAAATGCCATGAAATACAATGATGTTAAACTCCTCATTTCATCCAAATATCAACATGTGCATCATTCATTTCATTTTCAACAATATTCATCATAGAATCATGTTTTATCATCCATACAACGACAAAGCAACGAGACAACAAAGATCAGCACGAAAAATGTCAAAACAGCAAAAACAAAAAAATACTCAGTGGCCTGACACGGCCGCCCGTGTCCAATGACACGGCCCGTGTCAGGAGCCCTACACGAAAAACCCAAAACAGAAAAATTTTCAACAGGAACAGAGGCCTGACACGGTCGCCCATGTCCTGTGACACGGCCCGTGTCAGAAGCTCTGTAACAAAGATATTTATTTCCCCCAACCAGTAGGCTGACACGGGTGCTCGCGTTATGTGACACGGCCCGTGTCAGGATGCGACAAAACCCAACTTTTCCCCAAAAGTGCTTTTTCTGCGTCTTTAACTTCGATTACCCCAAAAATCAGTTTTTCCCACGAAATTTGATCAAAAATACTCACAAAACACACATATAGAAATACATATCAATCAAATCCATCATACTTTCGTCAAATTACTCATTCTACATCAACAATCATCAAAATCAACATAATTCATACAATCCTTAATCTATTCATCTCCAATTCCTATAAAACTATAAGAAATTATGAACTATCCCCATACCTTAGAGTAATTCGAAGCTTTTTCCTTCTTTCTTCAAGATTCCTCTAGAAATCCTCAAGCCCTAGTTCTCCTTCTCCTTTCTTCTTCAGTGCTCTTCACAAAAGATACGACAAAATGAGAAAATGATCGTTCTCTTTCGTTGGCTAACAAATCCCAACTTATGGACTTCCCATCCTATCCTTACTTACTTTCCAATAAGACCACCTTGCCATTTCTCATTTTATTTTTAATAATAATAATAATAATAATATAAATAACACATGCTCATTTACTTTATTAAAATTATTCAAAAACACTCTTTTACTCCAAAATTCTCCAAAATCATCAAAAACCTCTCAATTCCTTCTAAATTAATTAAATAAATAATTAAATAATTGATTTAGATTTTCGGGTCATTACAACTGTAACACCCCCAATCTATACCCCCAAGCTATTAAAGCGGTAAAAGAAAATTCAAAATTTCATCAGAGTATATTTAAAACATGCACGGTATAGACCGGAGAGGTCACATCAATGTGAAACAAACATACAACACCTGCTCATAAAGATATGCAACAGTGGGGTAGCAATCAACAGAGGAACTCAGTTCCTTACACCCACATTTCAGAATTTAGAATAAAAGCGGAAAATCTAAAACTGAATAACATATATATATATATATATATATATATATATATATATATATCATGCAAAGTTTGTCATACATCAAGTTGTACATGCACAGCCAAAGGATATATATACATAATACACAATAATCACAAACGGCCTCCCTAACTACCCGGTGTCACATATCAGAGCCGAACGACAAAAGAATGAAGACGCAGGGCTTCACAAAAATACCTCCAGCAACTCTAATCTGCAATGCCTCATAGAGCATTATAAAACAGCAGAAGGGTGAGAAAAACAACCATAATATAATTGCATACAATCATATATAACACAAAAATACACATATATACGTTTCTCACCACAACTCACACCATAATTCCAACACAATGCAACACAAGGTATAATTCATATTTCCATCACCAACACATATCCATATATCAATTCTATCCATAATTCCACAAATAAAACAACCATAATGATTTATGCAATGCAAGAGACCGACACAACGACTCCATGCATATGCACATGCGGTACCGACTTCCAATATTTCTCATCACTAGTTCACTCAGGAACTCTGCTGGAATCATCGCTCGTTACATCACTGTAACTCCCCGTCGGGCATACGATGTCCCCCGTCGCTCACACCCCACACGGGCACACGACATTTATGGATCGCTCACACCCCACACGGGCACACGACCCGATCACTCACACCCCACATGGGCACACGATCGTCTATAATCATCGCTCACACCCCACACGGGCACACGACGTTATAGCGAATTCCCTCTGGAATCCAAACCGTCACCCAGGACGTTTCAACAATGCATATCATGATGCTTGGCATACAATGACTCATGACATTTAATATGTACACACATACATGCATTCATCTACATCAACGAAATCACACTTTGCACTTATGCCCAAAACAATGCATTTAATTGCCATACGGCCACAAATCGTCATCACACCATCTAAACACACACATTTACATCATACAACAGCACCTTGCTTAATACATATCAATTACGCACAGTCATAACGACAAAAGTCGACAACCGACACTATTCCCGATTTTCTGACATAATTTAATCGGCCAACAATTCTCAAAACTATCATCATAAGCAAGGACATTTCATAAGCTTTCCAACGATATAAAGAACATTCAAAACGGATAATCAGATCAAAAGTTATGAAATTAACAAGAAAATGAAAATGTGGAAAAAAACTGCAAACCGCCCGGCCTAACCCTAAAACCGCCCGGCGAAACACCCTTCGCCGCTACTTCGCCCGGCGAAGCACAGGCGTCACCCCTTCCACCAAAATGACTCAAAAGAGTCAGGAACTTGTAACCTCTGCGCCTCTCAAAACCGCCCGGCGAAAGAACGAACTGCCCGGCGAAACCAGCACACCGCCCGGCGCTTCACACCAGAAGCAGAATTTTCTGCTTGCGTTTACACTGTTCCTCACCCTCAAAAATCTCATTTTTCCACCCAAATCACTTCCAGCAGCAAAACCGTCAATAGCAATGGTTCATAAACATATAGAGATCCTACAACACAAGTTATACCAATTTCCGTCTGTGAAAACATCGATTTCTACTCGTTTACGCGTTTTCGACCTATAACCGAAAAACTATCGAAAAAACCAATACCACATACAAACACACATACATAATCATACACAACGATAAGATAATCGAGTTTCGCACCCTTACCCGATTAAATAACGCGTAGAAAAGTCGGTTGATTGGTTTCCATGTTTTTCCCAAATCTCTCTCTTTTCTTCTCTTCTCCTTTTCTTTTCTTCTTTTCTCTTACTATGTTTTTCTCTCTTTTTCTTTTTATTTCAACTCTTCACTTAACAATTAAATCAAAATGCCCAAAATACCTCCACACTCAAATATCTCACAAACGTTCCCAAAACCCGATAAAATATCATAACATCGAAAAATAATGTAATTTCAGATAAAAGTCGAAAATAAAATAATATAATAATAATATAATAATAAAATAATCAAACAACTCGATTAAAGAAAACGCACACAAAAACGGGGGCGTTACAACTCTCCCCCACTTAGAAATTTTCGTCCTCGAAAATATACCTGAGACGAACAACTCTGGATACGACTCCCGCATCCGACTCTCCAACTCCCACGTCAAATTGCCCTCAACAGCGCCTCCCCATGCCACTTTCACACGTGCAATATCCTTGCCTCTCAACCGCTTCACCTCGCGATCCAAAATCCTAACTGGTAATGCCTCGACCGTAAGATTCTCCCTTACCTCAACCTCATCCATCGGAATCACATGCGATGGATCTGGAACATACTTCCGAAGCTGTGAAACATGAAACACATCGTGCAAATTCGACAGATTCGGCGGCAACGCCACCCTATACGCCACAACACCCACTCTCGAGGATATCTGGTAAGGACCAATAAACCGAGAAGTAAGTTTCTTCGATTTCAATGCACGACCCACACCTGTTACCGGCGTATCCCTCAAAAATACATGATCGCCCTCCTGAAACTCAAGATCTTTCCGTCTCCGATCATGATAACTCTTTTGCCTACTCTGAGAAGCCTTCATCTTCTCTCGAATAAGCTTTTCTTTCTCCGTCGTCTGCTGTACCAACTCTGGTCCAACCATTGTTCTCTCACCGGATTCGTGCCAACACAACGGTGTTCGACACCTTCGTCCATATAACGCTTCAAACAGTGCCATTCCAATACTAGAATGAAAACTTTTATTATACGTAAACTCAATCAATGCAAGATAACTATCCCACGCACCACCTTGTTCCAAAACACACGCTCTCAACAAATCTTCCAACGACTGAATCGTCCTCTCCGTCTGACCATCCGTTTGTGGATGATAAGCCGAACTCAATCTCAATTTAGAACCCAACGCCTTCTGTAAACTCTCCCAAAATCTCGAGGTAAACCTAGGATCTCGATCAGAAACAATACTTACTGGAACCCCATGCAACTTCACAATCACACTGATGTAAATCTCAGCTAACCACTCCAAAGGAAAACTGATGCCAATCGGAATAGAATGAGCCGATTTAGTCAGCCTATCAACAATCACCCAAATAGCGTTATGCCCTCGCTGAGTATTCGGTAACCCTATTACAAAATCCATGGAAATACTATCCCATTTCCATTCAGGAATATCCAACGGTTGCAACAAACCACTAGGCCTCAGATGTTCCACCTTCGATTTCTGACAAGTCAAACATGCATAAACAAACTGAGGCACATCTCTTTTCAATCCAGACCACCAGAAAATCTTCCTCAAATCCTGATACATCTTATTCGCTCCCGGATGTATACTCAAATTACTCCGGTGTCCTTCCTCCAAAATCATCTTCTTCAACTCTGCATCATCAGGAATACAAATTCTACCTCGGAATCTCAAAACACCATTAATATCCACTTGAAAATCCCTATCCGCATCTTTTTCTCCCACCAACATCAAATCCACAAATTTCACATCCAGCTTTTGCTTCTCACTAACCGTCTTCAGAAAATCATTAGTAATCATTAACATGCCAAGCCTAATGCTATCCGACATCACTTCACATACCAAACTCAAGTCTCTAAACGATTCCAAAAGTTCCCACTCCTTAACATTAAAGCGGACATATGCAACGATTTCCGACTCAATGCATCGGCTACCACATTAGCTTTACCAGGATGGTAATTCAAGCCAAAGTTGTAGTCCTTCAAGAATTCCAACCATCTACGTTGCCTCAACTCACCACATTTATAACACCTCAAAGGACCAGACATACCTTCCCCACTTGACCTTTTCTCAAAATTCCCTCTCTGTTTACCTTTATCAGTTGGTGTCACATACGGACCACCACGGAACTGTTGCTTCCCTTTCCTCTCGCTCACACTCTTGTAGTGAGTAGAACGAGCCTTACTGTCCTCTTCATAAACCCTACAACAATCTACCAAATCAAAAAACCTGCCGAATCCTTTGATACTCAATTGCCTGCTTTATCTCAGGACGCAAGCCATTCTCATACTTAACACACTTTGAAAATTCAGCAGTCGCTTCAGCATAATGAGGATAAAACTGCACAAGTTCCACAAACTTAGCAGTATAATCAACTACAAACATATTACCTTGTTTCAGTTCCAAGAACTCATTTCCTTCTTTCCTCTTACATCTTCAGGAAAATACCTCCTCAGAAACTCCATACTAAACACAGCCCAAGTAACCTCTTCCTCTGCAGCTTCCAACACACGACGAGTACTAACCCACCAATCATCAGCTTCTTCCAATAACATGTGAGTACCCAGTCTCATCTTCTGATCTTCAGCATAATCCATCACTCAGAAAATCCTTTCAATGTCTTTCAACCAAATCTGGGCACCATCTGGATCATATCTTCCTTTGAAGACAGGCGGTTTGTTCTTCCCTGAACTCATCATTGCCAGCAGCATTAGGTGCACACTGCATAACCCGAGCCATAGCTTGCATAGCAGCATCGTTCCTACCAGCCATATTCTGTTCATTTCCAATAACAGAAACTATGGTTAAACGAACAACTCACTCCACACGCCACACAGACCAGGACTGACACAAACTGACACGGACTGGCTCTGATACCACTTAATGTAACACCCCCAATCTATACCCCCAAGCTATTAAAGCGGTAAAAGAAAATTCAAAATTTCATCAGAGTATATTTAAAACATGCACGGTATAGATCGGAGAGGTCACATCAATGTGAAACAAACATACAACACCTGCTCATAAAGATATGCAACAGTGGGGTAGCAATCAACAGAGGAACTCAGTTCCTTACACCCACATTTCAGAATTTAGAATAAAAGCGGAAAATCTAAAACTGAATAACATATATATATATATATATATATATATATATATATATATATATATATATATATATATATATATATATATCATGCAAAGTTTGTCATACATCAAGTTGTACATGCACAACCAAAGGATATATATACATAATACACAATAATCACAAACGGACTCCCTAACTACCCGGTGTCACATATCAGAGCCGACCGACAAAAGAATGAAGATGCAAGGCTTCACAAAAATACCTCCAGCAACTCTAATCTGCAATGCCTCATAGAGCATTATAAAACAGCAGAAGGGTGAGAAAAACAACCATAATATAATTGCATAAAATCATATATAACACAAAAATACACATATATACGTTTCTCACCATAACTCACACCATAATTCCAACACAATGCAACACAAGGTATAATTCATATTTCCATCACCAACACATATCCATATATCAATTCTATCCACAATTCCACACATAAAACAACCATAATGATTTATGCAATGCAAGAGACCGACACAACGACTCCATGCATATGCACATGCGGTACCGACTTCCAATATTTCTCATCACTAGTTCACTCAGGAACTCTGTTGGAATCATCGCTCGTTACATCACTGTAACTCCCCGTCGGGCATACGATGTCCCCCGTCGCTCACACCCCACACGGGCACACGACATTTATGGATCGCTCACACCCCACACGGGCACACGACCCGATCGCTCACACCCCACATGGGCACACGATCGTCTATAATCATCGCTCACACCCCAACACGGGCACACGACGTTATAGAGAATTCCCTCTGGAATCCAAACCGTCACTCAGGACGTTTCAACAATGCATATCATGATGCTTGGCATACAATGACTCATGACATTTAATATGCACACACATACATGCATTCATCTACATCAACGAAATCACACTTTCCACTTATGCCCAAAACAATGCATTTAATTTCCATACGACCACAAATCGTCACCACACCATCTAAACACACACATTTACATCATACAACAACACCTTGCTTAATACATATCAATTATGCACAGTCATAACGACAAAAGTCGACAACTGACACTATTCCCAATTTTCCGACATAATTTAATCGGCCAACAATTCTCAAAACTATCATCATAAGCAAGGACATTTCATAAGCTTTCCAACGATATAAAGAACATTCAAAACGGATAATCAGATCAAAAGTTATGAAATTAACAAGAAAATGAAAATGTGGAAAAAAACTGCAAACCGCCCGGCCTAACCCTAAAACCGCCCGGCGAAACACCCTTCGCCGCTACTTCGCCCGGCGAAGCACAGGCGTCACCCCTTCCACCAAAATGACTCAAAAGAGTCAGGAACTTGTAACCTCTGCGCCTCTCAAAACCGCCCGGCGAAACAAGCACACCGCCCGACGCTTCACACCAGAAGCAGAATTTTCTGCTTGCGTTTACACTGTTCCTCACCCCCAAAAATCTCATTTTTCCACCCAAATCACTTCCAGCAGCAAAACCGTCAATAACAATGGTTCATAAACATATTGAGATCCTACAACACAAGTTATACCAATTTCCGTCCGTGAAAACATCGATTTCTACTCGTTTACGCGTGTTTTCGACCTATAACCGAAAAACTATCGAAAAAACCAATACCACATACAAACACACATACATAATCATACACAAGGATAAGATAATCGAGTTTCGCACCCTTACCCGATTAAATAACGCATAGAAAAGTCGGTTGATTGGTTTCCAAGTTTTTCCCAAATCTCTCTCTCTTTTCTTCTCTTCTCCTTTTCTTTTCTTCTTTTCTCTTACTATGTTTTTCTCTCTCTTTTCTTTCTATTTCAACTCTTCACTTAACAATTAAATCAAAATGCCCAAAATACCTCCACACTCAAATATCTCACAAACGTTCCCAAAACCCGATAAAATATCATAACATCGAAAAATAATGTAATTTCAGATAAAAGTCGAAAATAAAATAATATAATAATAATATAATAATAAAATAATCAAACGACTCGATTAAATAAAACGCACACAAAAACTAGGGCGTTACAACAACTCTCCCCTACTTTAAGAATTTTCGTCCTCGAAAATTACCTGAAGTAAACAGAGTCGGATACGACTCCTTCATCTTATCTTCACGCTCCCAAGTCCAACTATCACCAGCTGGTCCGCCCCACAATACTTTCACTAAAGCAATCTCTTTACCTCGCAGTTTCTTCAATTCTCGACCATCAATCCTCACAGGCGAAGCTTCCACTGTCAGGTTATCCCTTACCTGCACATCATCCATTTGAATCACATGCGACGGATCCAGAATATACGTTCTCAACTGCGACACATGAAACACATCATGCAAATTTGCAAGTGACGGTGGTAAAGCCACCCGATAGGCAACTTCTCCTATCCTCTGTATAATCTGATACGGACCAACAAATCGCGGAGTGAGCTTTCTAGACTTTAAAGCTCGTCCCACACCAGTTATCGGTGTAACTCTTAAGAACACGTGGTCCCCCTCTTGGAATTCCAGTACTTTTCTTCTCTTATCATGGTAACTCTTCTGACGACTCTGCGATGTCTTCATTTTATCCCGATTCATTTTAATCTTCTCCGTTGTCTCTTGCACAATCTCAGGTCCAAGTACAGAACTCTCTCCCGACTCATACCAACACAATGGAGTTCGACAACGTCTACCATACAACGCCTCATATGGAGCCATCCCAATACTAGCATGAAAACTGTTGTTGTATGTAAACTCGATCAACGGCAAGTGACTATCCCAAGATCCTCCTTGATCCATCACACAAGCTCTCAACAAATCTTCTAAAGATTGGATTGTTCTTTCCGTATGACCATCTGTCTGCGGGTGATAAGCAGAACTCATCCTCAACTTAGTACCCATAGCATCTTGTAGACTCTTCCAAAACCGTGACGTAAACCGCGGATCTCTATCCGATACAATACTCGAAGGCGTTCCATGTAACTTCACAATTTCATCAATATAAATTTCAGCTAACTTCTGCATAGAATAATTAATTCTCATCGGTAAGAAATGCGCTGACTTGGTTAACCTATCCACAATCACCCATATCGAGTCATTACCTCTTGTAGTCTTCGGTAATCCAGTCACAAAATCCATGGAAATGCTATCCCATTTCCATTCAGGAACATTCAATGGCTGCATCATACCTGAAGGCTTCTGATGTTCAATCTTGGACTTCTGGCAAGTCAAACATGCATACACAAATTCAGCAATATCTCTTTTCATACCTGGCCACCAAAACAATCTATGCAGGTCTTGATACATCTTCATAGCACCAGGATGAATACTCAATCGACTTCTATGCCCTTCCTCCAAAATACTCTTTTTGATTCCAGAAATATCCGGAATACATACTCTATCTCGAAATCTCAAAACTCTATCTTCGCCAATTCAGAACTCACCTCCATTACCTTGATTAACCTTCATTAACTGGTCAACTAATTTTAAATCAGATTTCTGACCTTCCCGAATTTCCTCCAAAATCCCACCAGTCAGCTTTAGCATGCCCAATTTCACACTATCAGCGGTCGCCTCACACAACAAACTCATGTCTCTGAATTGCTCAATCATTTCAAGTTCTTTCACCATAAGCATCGAAATATGCAATGACTTTCTACTCAAAGCATCAGCCACTACATTTGCTTTACCGGGATGATAATTCAAATCGAACTCAAAATCCTTTAACAATTCTAGCCACCTTCTCTGCCTCATGTTTAACTCTTTCTGATCAAACAAGTATTTCAAACTTTTATGATCACTGAATACCTCAAATTTCGAACCAAAAAGATAATGCCTCCAAATCATCAGCACAAATACTATAGCAGCCAACTCTAAGTAGTGTGTAGGGTAATTCCTCTCATGGACTCTTAACTGCCTAGAAGCATAAGCGACCACTTTACCATTTTGCATCAAAACTCCACCAAGGCCCGTCTTTGAAGCATCACAATAAACCACAAAGGACTCATTCTGGTCTGGAAAAACCAACACCGGAGCAGTTGTCAACTTTTTCTTTAGTTCCACAAAACTTTCTTCACAAGCGACATCCCATACATATGCTTGTCCTTTTCGAGTCAATTGCGTCAACGGCAAAGCCAAATTAGAAAAACCTTCAATGAATTTACGATAATAACCAGCCAATCCAAGAAAACTACGAATCTCCGTAGCAGACTTCGGAGTCTCCCACTGCAACACCACATCAATCTTTGAGGGATCCACAGAAATTCCACCACTTGAAATTACATGGCCTAGGAAACTCACTTCCTTCAACCAAAACTCACACTTTGACAACTTAGCATACAATTTCTTTTACCTCAACACTTGTAACACAATCTTCAAATGTTCCGTATGTTCTTCTTCTGATTTAGAATATATCAAGATGTCATCTATGAAAACCACCACAAACTTATCAAGATATTCATGAAAGATCCTGTTCATATACTCCATGAACACACCAGGCGCATTAGAAACTCCAAATGGCATCACCGTATATTCATAATGACCATACCTCGTTCGGAAAGCTGTTTTTGGAATATCATCAGCCTTAACTCTAATCTGATGATAACCAGACCTCAGATCAATCTTACTGAACACACAAGCACCTACGAGTTGATCCATTAAATCGTCGATTCTCGGAAGCGGATACTTATTCTTGATGGTCACCTTATTCAACTGCCTATAATCGACACACAATCTCATACTACCATCTTTCTTCTTAACAAGCAGCACTGGAGCACCCCACGGAGAAACACTAGGACGAATAAACTTCTTCTCTAACAATTCTTCTAGTTGTTTCTTCAACTCACTCAATTCTGAAGCAGACATCCGATAAGGAGCCATTGACACTGGACTCGTACCTGGTATTAAATCCACAGCAAACTCAATTTCACGTTCCGGAGGTAGATCACTTATATCCTCAGGAAACACATCTTGAAATTCACAAACCACAGGCAACTCAACACTGACGGCTTCACCATCAACTTGCAATGATGCAAACACTGCGAACATCAACGCTTCATCTAATAAAAGTTCATCCACTTGTTTAGCAGATAAGAACATTAGTTCGCCATCCTCACCTAACTCTGGAAACATCACAGTCTTACTATAACAATTAATATGAACGTAGTTGAACTCCAACCAGTTCATACCAAGGATAACATCGATTTGGTGCAAAAGTAAATACACCAAATCCATCACAAAATTCTTCTCAAAGATTGTCAAAGGACACTTCAAACAAATAAGCATGGTAGTCACCGAACCATTAGTCGGAGTCTCTATCATCATACTACCATTCATGTTAGACAAATTTAAACCCAATCTAGTAGCACACTCAAGAGAGATAAATGATTGCGTAGCTCCAGTATCAATAATAGCAATCAACTCAACATTGTTAATAAAACAAGTACCTCGAATCAAGTTGTCCTTCTTGGGAACTTCTGAGCCAGCCAAAGCAAACACTCTTCCAGTAGTCTGGGCAGCAATAGCAGTCTTCTTTGGTTTCTGGCATTGAGTACTGATATGCCCCTGTTCACCACAGTTGAAATAGGTAGGACCCTCATTCGGACAATCACCAATTCTATGCCCAGTCTTGCCACAACGGTAACATCTCAGAACTTTGTTAGTACACACATCAGCTTTGTGACCTGCCTCTCCACACTTATAGCACTTAGTAGGTGCATTAACGGCTCCCCTACTTGACTTCTTCTCACCCGATACCTTCTGTTTCCCTTTATCACTTGGGGTCGCATAAGGTTTTCCTCGGAACTGGCCCTTATCTTTCATTTCACTTAGCTGTTTGTAGTGAGCAGATCGAGCTCGACTATCTTCATCATAGATTCTACTCTTATCCACCAGTTCCGCATACCTGCGAATCTGTTGGCATCCAATCCCTTGCTTAATTTCTGGTCTCAGCCCATTCTCAAATTTAAGACACTTAGAAAGTTCAGTATCTGCACGGTTGTAATGAGGACAAAACTTCACAAGCCTCTCAAATTTGGCAGCATACTCCGCCACAGTCATATTTCCTTATTTCAATTCAATGAATTCCACTTCCATCTTACCACGAGCATCTTCAGGGAAATACTTGCCCAGAAATTCTTGCTTGAATATATTCCAAGTCACCACAGTTCCAACATCTTCCAGCCTCTGACGGGTGTTATCCCACCAGTCCTCGGCCTCTTATTCCAGCATGTGCGTTCCGAACTGCACTTGCTGCGCATCAGAGCACCCCATCACTCTAAAAATCTTCTCAATCGCCTTGAGCCACTTTTGTGCACTCACCGGGTCATGAGTCCCTTCAAACTTCGGTGGGTTGTTCCTCTGAAACTTCTCCAATGCACGAAACTCATCAGGAGCATGGTTCCGAGCAAGAGCTGCAATAGCATCAGCAAGAGCACGCGTGTTATTTCCAGCCATTCTGTACAACACTCGCCACGTCAGAAAATAAATAATCGTTAACAAGTAATGACTGACAACAGACTGACAACACAAAACTTGGCCGGACAGACCGACCTGCTCTGATACCACTAATGTAACACCCTTCAACCCCACATGCAATTTCTAGTAAAACATTTCATATTATCAGAGTAAAAACAACATAAAGGGTGTCACACATATTCAAGGACATCATGTAACAATCTTTGTCTTGTCCCGTAACACGGGTTACTCGTTCATCAATATCAAAATTAACAACTACGCAGCGTAAATCAACCCTTATTTTCAATTCCAAAAAAAAATACTTCATAATAAATATGTCCAAATCAAACACCATCATCAACATTATAAAAATTCAGTCATAAACTAAAAGAAACGAGGTTCACAACAATCTTCCCAACCCGATGTTACATGACACAGAGCAGGACACCTCTAACTAGACAGTAATAACGAAACACTCCAAAGCTACTTCCTTCGTCACCTCGTAGCTATTCTTGATTATCTGCAAGTTACCCACATAAGAGGCAACATTTCCAAGCAGGCAAGGTGAGAAAACATAATTCATTATAGTAATACAAAGACATGAAAATTAAATAATTAAGCAACAACAACATCGGAATCATCATCAACAATTATTCACAACACAATCTCAACTACTTCACAAAATGCGATGTCAAACATAATGATATGCAAAGGATGCATGTGGTACCGATTTTCCTCCATGTGATGGACACTGACCATCAACTCTCCACCAGGGAGCACAACATAACAACATATCACTTCAATCCGCACTATGGGATTGAAGCTACCAATAGGCTGAAGCCCCAACATAAAAATTCCATGAAATGCAATGATGCTAAACTCCTCATTTCATCCAAATATCAACATGTGCATCATTCATTTCATTTTCAACAATATTCATCATAGAATCATGTTTTATCATCCAAACAGCGACAAAGCAACGAGACAACAAAGATCAGCACGAAATACGTCAAAATAGTAAAAACGAAAAATACTCAGTGGCCTGACACGGCCGCCCGTGTTCAGTGACACGGCCCGTGTCAGAAGCCCTACACGAAAAACCCAAAACAGAAAATTTTTCAACAGGAACAGAGGCCTGACACGGTCGCCCGTGTCCTGTGACACGGCCCGTGTCAGAAGCTCTGTAACAAAGATATTTATTTCCCCAACCAGTAGGCTGACACGGATGCCCACGTTGTGTGACACGGCCCGTGTCAGGATGCGACAAAACCCAACTTTTCCCCAAAAGTCCTTTTTTCTGCGTCTTTAGCTTCGATTACCCCAAAAATCAATTTTTCCCACGAAATTTGATAAAAAATACTCACAAAACACACATATAGCAATATATATCAATCAAATCCATCATACTTTCGTCAATTTACTCATTCTACATCAACAATCATCAAAATCAACATAATTCATACAATCCTTAATCTATTCATCTCCAATTCCTATAAAACTATAAGAAATTATGAACTCTCCCCATACCTTAGAGTAATCCGAAGCTTTTTCCTTCTTTCTTCAAGATTCCTCTAGAAATCCTCAAGCCCTAGTTCTCCTTCTCCTTTCTTCTACAGTGCTCTTCACAAAAGATACGACAAAATGAGAAAATGATCGTTCTCTTTCTTTGGCTAACAAATCCCAACTTATGGACTTCCCATCCTATCCTTACTTACTTTCTAATAAGACCACCTTGCCATTTCTCATTTTATTTTTAATAATAATAATAATATAAATAACAAATGCTCATTTACTTTATTAAAATTATTCAAAAACACTCTTTTACTCCAAAATTCTCCAAAATCATCAAAAACCTCTCAATTCCTTCTAAATTAATTAAATAAATAATTAAATAATTGATTTATATTTTCGGGTCGTTACACGGCCCGTCCGGCCAGATTGTCTAATGTTGTTTGTTTCCCCAGTGTGCGACATGTGCGTAAAAACACTGTCGATGCTTGTTTTGTTTTCCATTTGCAGGTTGGGAATGAAACAAGTGGGGGAGAAGATGGTGCTTCTCCAAGGTGTTTCGAGCGTGGAGCGTTGACTAAGTGTGGGGTTGGACGCTGCAATAGTTGGTGGAGATAGTTTGTACCGCCTCATGATATCGGCTGTTATTGACAAATTGAGGAACTGATCACCCTTAATCTCTTATTAATAATAGACAGGATCATGTTAGGTGGGATAGACGTGTCTTGCGAACTTGAGTAGTGTGCACAGTGAATTGTTGGGGTTAAGCCGAATGCTTGCGGATTGTTTTATTGAGCCGATGCAGACTATTAGATTTGAAGAGGAGGCGAGCTAGAGTCTCTTGCCTGTCGGTCAAGTTGGGATATCTTGAGGAGAACAATAAGGTATTGTTGATGTCTGCTTTTGAGGGATAGAGAACAGGGTGGTGGCTAGTGATATGCCGAGGGTGTGTAATTCCTGACGACCACCTGAATCTAATTTCGACGAAGGTGAAGAGTTGTTGTTCTGTGAAGCAAGTGGGTGAGTCTGTGAAAGATGGTGCAAAGGTGTTATGATGTTAGATTATTGAAAGGCATAAGGGATGTGGTGGTGTGTGACTATTTGGAGGTGTTCATATGAGATATCAGTGATGTACCACCGTAGGGTGGAGTGAAACTTTCTATCGACCTGGTACTTGATGCAAGCTTGATGTCGGTGATTTCATATGGGATGTATGTTTCTGAGTTAGGAAAACTGAAGGAATAACTGGAAGAATTTCTTGGGATGAAGTTGTTCGACCGAGTGTTTCCCTGGGGGTGCTCCTGTGTGGTCGGTGAAGGAGAAAGATGGAAGTATGAGGTTGTGTGTTGATTATCTGCAGTTGAATAAAGTGACGACCTAGAATAAGTGTCTGCTTCCGAGGATTGAGGAATTGATGGATCAGTTAGTAGATGCTTGTGTGTTTATCAAGATTGATTTGAGGTCTAGTTATCATCAGATTCGTGTTGAGCCTGATGATATTCTGAAGACGGCTTTCAGGACGAGGTATGGTGACGATGAGTATACCGTGATGTCGCTTGGTGTGTCTAATGCACCTGGTATTCATGGAGTATATGAATAAAAAATTTCTTGAGTATTTGGATAAGTTTGTAGTGGGTTTTATTGACGATCTCTGATGGACTCTAAATCTGAAGAAGAGCATGCTGAGCATTTGAGGACTGTGTTGCAGGTGCTGAAAGAGAAGAAGTTGCAGGTGAAGCTGTCGAAGTGTGAGTTTTGATTGAAGGAAGCGAGTTTTCTCAGCCATGTGATGGCAAGTGGTGGAATTTCTGTTGATCCCTCTAAGATTGATGATGTGCTACAGTGGGAGACTCTGAAGTCCGCTACTGAGATACAAAGTTTTCTGGGATTAGCAGGTTACTACCGCAAGTTATTGAAGGCTTTTCTAAGTTGGAATTACCTTTGACTCAGTTGACTCAAAAAGGTCAGGCTTTTGTGTGGGATGTAACTTGTGAAGAGAGTTTCGTGGAATTGAAGAAGAGATTGACTACTGCTCCAGTGTTGATTTTTCCTAATTTGAGTGAATCTTTTGTGGTGTATTATGATGCATCGAAGATGGGCCTTGGTGGAGTGTTGATGCGGAATGGACAAGTTGTTGCCTATGCTTCGAGACAATTGCGAGTTCATGAGAGGAATTAACCTACACATGACTTGGAATTGGCCGCGGTGGTGTTTATGTTAAAGATTTGGAGACATTATCTATTTGGCTCTAAATTTGAAGTGTTCAGTGATCATAAAAGTCTGAAGTACTTATTTGATCAGAAGGAATTGAATCTGAGGCAGAGGAGGTGGTTAGAGCTGTTGAAAGATTTTGATTTTGATTTGAGTTATCATCTGGGCAAAGCTAATGTGGTGGCCGATGCATTGAGCAGGAAGTCATTGCATATGTCGGTGCTCATGATGAAAGAGTTGGAATTAATTGAGCAATTCAGAGATTTGAGTTTGGTATGTGAGGAGATCTCTGACAGTGTGAAGTTGGGAATGTTGTAGTTGACTAGTGGTATTCTAGAAGAGATCAGAGTGGGACAACAATCTGACTTGAAGCTAGTTGACCAGTTGACTTTGATCAACCAAGGTAACGGAGGAGATTTCCGAATTGATGAGAATGGTGTGATGATGTCTAGAGACAGGGTGTGTGTTCCAGATGTTTCGAAAATCAAGAAGAGTATTTTAGAAGAAGGACATTGAAGTGGGTTGAGTATTTATCCCGTTGCTACAAAGATGTACCAGGATTTAAAGAAGTTCTTTTGGTGGCCAGGTATGAAGAAGGATGTTGCGGAGTTTGTTTATGCATGTTTGACTTGTCAGAAGTCGAAGGTTGAGCATCAGGAGCCTTTAGGTATGATGCAGCCGTTGAGGATTCCAGAATTGAAACGGGATAGTATGTCCGTGGATTTTTGTGTCGGGATTACCGAAGACTGAGGAAGGCAGTGATTCTTTTTGGGGTGATAGTGGAGGAATTAACTAAATCGGCTCATTCTTACAGATGAAGATTTATCACTCTTTACGGAAGCTAGCTGAGATGGGTATTGAGGGATTGTGAAGTTGCATAAGATACCTTCGAGTATTGTGTCGGATAGAGATCAGAGATTTTGGCGAGGTTTTGGAAGAGTTGCAAGAGGCTTGAAGTACTAAGTTGAGGATGAGTTCTACCTATCATCCGCAGACGAACGGTCAGACAGAAAGGACGATCCAATCTTTAGAGGATTTGCTGAGGGCTTGTGTGTTGGATCATGGAGGATCGTGGGATAGCCATTTCCCGTTGATTAAGTTCACGTACAATAATAGTTTTCATGCTAGTATTGGAATGGCGCCCTACGAAGCTTTGTATGGGAGAAGGTGTAGGACTCCTTTGTGTTGGTATGGGTCAGGCGAGAGTGTTGTACTCGGACCTGAAATTTTGTAAGAGACACCTGAAAAGGTTAAGAGGATCTAAGAAAGAGGAAAGTTGGACTTGAGGTGTGGAGATCAGATGAGGGAGTCGTATCTGACTCTGTTTCCTTGAGGTAATTTTCGAGGGCGAAAATTCTTTAAGTGGGGGAGAGTTGTAACACCCTAAATTTCGTAAGAATATTTATTTAATTTATTTAAATACTATATTCGTGAATTTTGGTGAATTTTGGTGATTCGGGTGGATGTCGGTGATTTTGTGAAGTTTTGGTTATTTAATTAAATAATAGTATATATTATGAGATATAATGTATTATTATTTATTTTAAATAATATCAAAGGAATTGAGGGTAAGACGAACTTTTGATGAGGATTAGTGAGGTATGGAGAAAGCCCAATTTTGAGGCCCAAGAGATAAATTAACCAAAAAGGGAGAATTGAGGAGAATTAGGATTCACTTGTGATTAACCATGAAAAGAAGGAAAGAAGTTGCAGAGCTCTGAGGAAAGAAGGGAAACGGCAAGAATTCGTGAAGGCTTCCGCAGGATCGATAGAGAAAGCTCAGATTCGACAATATAAGGTATGGCGAGTGATTGCCTTTCATTGTTTTCATTATAGGATTCGATTGATTGAAGTGGATGTTGGGAGTTTTGGGGTTTTGAGGTAAACTGATGACTTTGAGGGCATTTTGTAAGATCGATTAATAAGAGTCGAACTTAATCGGTAAAATAGACCTTTGGGGCAGATTTCCCCGTTGTTGTAGTTTTATCCCCGTAGTGAAGGAATTATGGAGTTTATATGAAGCTTGAGAGTTTTAAAGGTTTAGGGGATTTAAGGTTTCCCTTAGGGTCACGAATCGACCTAACAGACGTAGGTTTTAGGCCTTTAAATCCCGTGATATATTAGAACTGTTATAGGGATGTTTTTGGGTCGATTGAGACTGTAATTGTAGGTACCTTGGAGGTTTGGGAGCTACTGATGCGTAGCAGCGATTTGCTGTAATCGCAGGTTCGCTAGGCGAATGTTCACCATCATTGGCTAAGAGAACAGCGCAGCGAATGCGCGATAACAAGAGTGTAAATACAGAGGTGTTTCTGAAGGGGCTTTAGGGATTCGCTAGAAGTCTCGCCCACCGAACTCCCCAGCGAATGGCTTCGGTAGGCGAATGTGGGGGCGAGTATGACAGATGTTTGGGTTTCTGGTGTTGAGTGTGAGATCTGTGAGGTTCGCTGGCCGCTTCGCTAGGCGAAGGCCACAGCGAACAGGTTCGCTAGGCGAATCCTAGAGCGAACGTCTGCTATTTCGCAAGATTTCGTTTCTGTGGTTGTGCTGTTCTGGTGTTTGATGCTGTGATATTTATGATGTTTTACCATGATGTTAGTGTCATACCCCAAATTTGTCCTACCTGTGTATAACTTTCATCTGTCACACCCTCATTTTCACCCTAAACCATTTTTTCATCAAATATCCATTTTTATTTTTTTTGCTATCCATTTTCTTTCTATAACCAAATTCATTTTATCCATTACATCATTCATATCTATATCCAATCCACTTGTCCATCTTCATTTTTAATTCACCTATCTTTTTCTTTTATTCATAAATATACACATTTCCAATATCCAATTCCATTTTTAATATTATTTCATTATCCATTATTTTAGAACCAAATTATATTCTTTTATTTCCATTTTCCATTTCTATATCCACATTTCATTCAAGTTTAAATTTTCAAACCATTTCTCTAAATCTATTTTGTTTTTTCTAACCATATTCAAATATAACATCCATGTCACTTTACCATATTTTTCTCATTACCATGTTTTCTTATGAAGGCCAGAGTTCTTACAAAGCCCATTTGTTACAAATCATAGGATCCATTTATACAAACCATTCATTCCATAATAACAGGTTGTGTGTGATCAAATATTAGCAGCTATTTTACAAGGTAATTACACCACTTCAAAATCCATATTACCATTCACATCACAAGTCCTTGACCCCATCTCCTCCAACGTTCCAAAAGTGCCGATCAAATGCTAAAGCTCACGTACAACTCTCAAAACAAATTAAAAAAAAGTTCATCAGTTTAAATCCAACAAAAATTTACAACCGTTTGACTTTACTTGTAAATGAGACACTACACAAGGTTACAAAAATTCATTCATTCTCACATTAGAAGAAAAAACTCAAACTCAAGTATAATACAAGGTCTGCAAAGCTAAACCTATAAAATCTAAGACAAAATCACTCAGATTTGAATACAATGCATTCTATTATTCATCAAGCTTGCAATAAAGTTTGCGACGTAACGGTCGGCACCAAATCCTGTCAAGTGTTGGATTGAAGTGGTGAAGATTTGTGTAGCATGGTGCAGGGCGACTTAAAAATGGATATCGACCTCAAGATAAGTTCCAAGGTGAGTACCTGCAAAATCAGAACACAGCAGATCATAACCGCAAGTCCAGCCGTAATCCAATGGCAAGAATAAAATTCAGAGTATTAACACGCAGTGATTACAGTAAATCATGCTACCTTAGCATGAATAAGATGGTGAACAAAGTTCACAACAAGCGTATATATTGGTGAAGACGTACCATGCATTATGCCAAGATTATGTATCCTGTGCCATACGTCTTGTACCAAAGCCATGGCTCTCATGCTCCAATCAGCATCTATATGGAAAAAACAAAAGTGAGCAGATGTAGGTCAGTGCATCAAAATCACAAATATGTGAGGAATGAGCCAGGGGTGACTGATTACAAATACAAGGGACTCAAAAAATAGGGATCTTACTAAGAAGTTTAAGACAAGTCATGAAATCTTCTTGGTCCAATTCCACCAGTTCTCCACATTCCAAACTTTACCGTCAAGATATCAATGGTCTGTTCACCAATCCGAATTCCAAGCTCAAGGATGGCACCATGTTGCTCCGAGAATGATACATGAAATCAAGAATGAACACATGAAATCAACAATGAACACAAGCAGAATAATTCAAGATGAGGAGTGAACGCATATCGTTTTTGCAAGCATATATATCAGGTGCCCTGTTCCAATACAGAAAGGAAAGAATGTTCATATGGAAGCCAGTCAAACATTCCAAAAGCAAGAGTCAACTTAAGTCAAAAACACCACATCAGCAAAATCCAAGCATGGTAAAACAGCAGTGAAAATCAAATTTTACAAAGTGAAAAATTAGAAAAATCACATTTTCTAGAATCACAGAACAAACAAAAATCGTACAACCTTGGGTCCCCACGAAATCCCAATGCGAATCCTCCTAACGGTATTCAGAATTGACAGCTTACACTAACACGTATGAGAGGATATTCCTCTGAAATTCTCTCCAGTTCTCACGTATGAGCCATCACACAAATCCTCTATAAATTGGGCTCCAATCATTTGCAAAAAAAGGGGAGAGAGGAAAAACCCTATTGTCATTCTGCCGAAAACGTTCCTCAAAAACCCTAAATCACCAAAGCTTATTTCATACAACTCTCTCAGAGCTCACATCAGAGCTCTGATTAGAGTGAAGCTAGACTCCTTAGACCTTCATACAGTAGCAAACGCAGAAACAAAGAAGAATAGCGAAGAGGAAAGGAAAAGAAGAGCGAACCTGAAGCATTCTGAGCCGGATCTTCAAGAAGTATACCTTGTTCTTCATTTTCTTCTTCGTTTTGCGATAGCATCTGTTTGGTATTTTGCTTGATTTCGTGGTGATCTGAGGTTCATGATTTGAAAAATGAGGGTTGAAGGTTTCGTTTGGGATTAGGTTTTTTTGTGTGAGTTTTATTTGATGTTTGTTACTTTGAAATTGCTATGCGGTGATGATAATGATACGATGAGGTTGGTGTTTTTCTTGAAAATAAACTCAACTGAGTTGAAACAAAGGAAAGTGCAGAGGGGTTCAAGAGAAATTGCATTGTGGGTGATTCTCAATTTAATACTCACAAAGTTTTTTGATCTAATAATTTTGGTCTTTATTTTTTTTATGATAGTTTATTATAGTAGTTCATTTCCAATAACCTTTCCCACTGCCCGAGTACTCATTGCCATGTTTCTCTCCTTTAATTTATGACCATGTGGCAGCCACAGTTTATGGAGACTTGTGTTGATAGGACCGAGTTTTGAGGCTAGGGTTTTAAAATGTCCATAGCCTTTGGGTGTCTCTGGTCGGGCCATGAGGGTGAGATGGTTATCCTTTAACCCGAGCCCAGTTCAGCCATAGAACAAGGCTATTTCAGATTTCTATTTTTTAATTGCTGGCCCATTTGTTTGTGTAGTTTTTTAGTACTTTTTTTTAATTAATTTGTTCTAAGACTTCAAAAATCATAACTGTTACTTTTAAATAAATTGATTGTTATAAAAATATTCTTTCTTTAGAATTAAGTTTTGATAGAATTTATTTTTTTCATAGAAATTCATATTAGAATTAGATTTGATTTTCCTATTTGATTATCCTTTTCATGATTGGTGTGTTTGAGTTGTTATGCTTTATTTCTTTGAATGTGTGAAGTATCCATTTAATCCTTGCTTATTACTTGAGTGTATCTTAATTGTATGCCTCTGTATGGACTTGTGTGATTTATTCTCGCATTTCGACCATAAATTGCTAAGTAAATTATGAAAGCGCATACTTAGGCTAATATTTCTAAGCTATTTTCTTAATCAATTATGGAAGTGGCGGGCATTTGGGGTCAAGCACTCCTTGGGTCCTTGAACAATCACTCTTGGGGCGCACGCCTTGGGTTGTGTTCGTTTCGATCTCCCATTCCTACTAAAACACTTAATTTTCCTTAAAACTCTTAATTCAAACCCTAATTAAAATACTCTAATTAATTCAAATCTGTTTCCTAATTAAATTACGAAAGTAGTGGACTCTTGAGGTCTAGCACTTCTTGGGCCCTTGAATGAACGCTCTTGAGGCGCACGCTTTGGGTTGTGTTCGTTTCGATCTTTCGTTCCTAAAACACTCGCCCTAATTACATGGACAAAGAAGCCCATTGTCCAACAAACATAATTTCATAATTAATGGAATGAAAAAGGTGTCGTTGAGATCTAGCATCTCAGTAATGCCCCGATTAATTGGTTGTGAGGCCGACGTCTCGTTTATCGAATACTCGTCATTCTTCCTCTAAAATACTTAACAAACCAATTACTTCCCACGCAACTGAAACCCTAATATACTTAATCCACAACTCAAACACCTTTCCCAAAGAACATTGTTTAAGTCATTCTTTCGCGTATATGAACTAATGCTTCTGCCTCCCCTAGCGAGCAGACAAGCCAACGTTTAGCAGTTAGAATGCAACCTAAACTCTCGTTCGCCTAAAACACGTCCAAATCAAACCTTTTTCTCAATCAAATTTCTAATACACTTAATTCATACTCAAACAACTTTTCACAAAAAGAACATTGTTTAGTCCATTCTTCCGCGTATATAGAGTCGTGCTTCAGCCTCCCATAGCGAGCAGACAAGCCAACGTTTAGCAGTTAGAATGCGAATTAAACACTCGTTCGTTTAAAAAAAACACAAAACCAACCGTAGTCCCACGAACTACGAATGCTCTGACTTTCCCATTGCAAGAGGGAATACGTAGGCACAAGGGTTCTAATCCTTGCCGAGCACCCTAATAAAAAAAACCACCCATTTTCCCCTTAAAAAACAATACTACCTTAGAAGAAAACAAACAATCCAAGCTAACCTTTCTCACGAATCGAATCACGAGGTTCCCGTTGAGTACAACAGACGTAGAGGGTGCTAATACCTTCCCTTTGCGTAATCGACTCCCGAACCCGAACTTGGTTGTGATGACCATGTTCTTATCCCTTTCAAATGTTTTCTCGATATTTTCCTATTCCTTCCTTGGAATGAATAAAGTTCGGTGGCGACTCTGTTTCGAACAGTTTTTTCCGCGTCCATCGCGAGGATCGTATTTTTTGAGGTACGACAGATGGCGACTCTGCTGGGGAAATGCATTGCCCTATGCTAGAGAGAGTCAAGCCTAACTTGAATCGATTCGAGAGTGTTAGCTTCGCTTGTTTGATTTCTTCTTGTTTGTTTTCTCTTATTACTTCTTTATTTGCTTTGTGTTGCTTTCTCTTTATTATATGTTGTTTATCATACTTGTCTATTGGATCTTGGGATGATATCACAAGTAAGGCTCTATACCCGAGTCTTGGAAAAAGAAGAGAGAACACCTAGTTTAGATTTTGGAAGTAATTAGTGTTAGTCCCCGAGGACTCGCTCCTTGTGTGCCTAGCATGAAAGCTTCCCCTAGAGTAGACCTTTTCGTAGATCTTGTTGTAACGCAGCTAGCCTGTCGCACGACTTGATTCATGAAGGGTCTGTGACTCTGGGAACCACTTTTAGCACCACTTTCCATCTTGGTGGTCGTTAGTGTTAGTCTCTGAGGACTCGCTTCTCGTGGGCCTAACATGAAGACTACACTCAGGATAGACCTTTTCGTATCCTCGTCGTAATGTAGCTAGCCTGTTGCATGACGTTGATGCAATTGGTGTCCGTGATCCTGGGAACCTTATCCATCAACGTAGGAGCTATCCCATGAGTGGGTTTATGGGTAAAGAATCTAGAACTTCCCTTATGAAGCCTACCTATTAGGGTGTTTTGCAAATGCTCGTGTTATCCTGGATCCTGAATCTACCCGTGTTGCATTCATTGGCATACCATTGCATTTGCATTCGTCAGCATTGCATATCATCTTCCAAAAAAAAAAAAAAAACTCATCCATCCTTTGTCCATAACCCGCAGTTGATTTCCCAACACCCGTATCGGAATTGAAGCCGCTTTTGGAAGAATCATGGATTCAGAAGAGCAGAACCAGTTTGCGTCAAGAGCATATGTTGACTTGATGAAGAACCAGCTAGACCAACTTATGGAAGCTATGGTAGCCTTGTCAAGGAAAGAGGACAACATCCAAAGGCCTACAGTCACTGAGAACGTCATTCTACCTCAAGTGAATAATCTTGCCCAATTTCAGCCTGTGCAGATTCCTGTTGGGGACCAGGTTATACAAGAATGTCACACTATTCAAGATGAACATGCCTCGTCTCATGATGCAGTTGAATACCATAGCTTTGCATTCACTACACCGAATTCCCGAGGGACAAGCCTGGTGGTGAATACGGAACGACCTCAAGATGTTGAGTTTGCTGAAAGATGTCGTGTGTTGGAAGAGAAGCTTGAAACCATAAAGGGGCGTGATGCTTTTGATCTGAATGCTTTGAACATGTATTTGGTACCCGGACTTGTATTACCTCCAAAGTTCAAGATGCCAAAATTTGATAAATACAAAGGAGATAGCTGTCCAAAGCAGCATTTGGTGATGTTTTGCAGAAAGATGACCTCCAATGCTCTCAATGATAAACTTATGATCCACTGTTTCCAAGACAGTCTGAGTGGGGCATCGCTGAGTTGGTACATGCAGCTACAGAGTAGCCATATCCAGTCGTGGTTGGACTTAGCCAACGCCTTTGTGAAATAATACCAATACAATCTTGACATGGCTCCCAACCGCATACAGTTGCAAGGCTTATCTCAAGAGGAGAACGAATCCTTCAGGGGGTATGCTCAGAGATGGAGAGAGGTAGCTGCTCGTGTTCAACCACCACTTTTAGATTGAGAATTGGTTGACCTGTTCATAGATTCTTTGCAAGGCCCATACCTGGAAAAGATGATGAGCAATGGGACATCAAACTTCTCTGACTTGGTTTTAGTAGGAGAACGCATTGAGAGTCATATCAAGAGTGGAAAGATTCTAGACGCCTCAAGCATCCAGGCTAGTGAGACTGAATCCATTGTCAGTTCTCAAGAGGAAGAGGAGCATGAAATTAGTGCAATCTGGGACACTTTATGAGCTCCGTCTCCGGTACCTTATCCTCAATACCCAAGCATCTCAAATGTTCAAAGTCAGCAATCAAATGGACCTCCCTGCGCGATTCCATTCTCTCCACATGGTCAATATACTCCTGCCAATAGAGGTCCCCCTCATCAACAACGGATTACACAACAACATTCTTCACAACCCCGACGCTACTATAATCAAAGACCAAAAAGGCATTTTGATCATTTGCCAGTGCCATTCAGTCATATATTGCCACGTTTGATTAGTAGCGGGCTAATAGTGCCAAAGGGCTTGGATCCTGTTATTCCTCCATACCCACCAGGCTTTGACGCCAACACACGATGTGGATACCATGCTGGCGCCATGGGACATTCAACTGAGAATTGCAAACAGCTCAAAAATAAGATCCAAGATCTGATTAAGTCCAAGCTAATCTCATTTACGCCGCGAGGTCTTCAAATCAACATCAATTATTCATCTGATCAGGCAGGCCTATCCGCCCATGTTATGGAAGAAGTTGCTGAGAGTAGGTGTGAAGAAGGCTATCATAGTGATCTCGATAAGCAAGAATGCTAGTCCAACAGTGGGTCAAGAAAGAAAAGCCCAGTCCCCAATGCTGGCAATTTTTAGATCATGTAATTTCTATGCATTTGTAGTTTCTTTTTTTGTTATGTGCTATTTGCTTTTAGACATTGTTGTTTATTAATGGTAATATTAATGAAGTGATCATGCATTTTTTGAACTAATCACATCGCATTCGCTCACATTTTCTTCACTTATATCAAAAAAACAAAAAATATTCATCTATATACCTTTAATTACTTTCTTTACCAAATTGTTGTTTAGCAAAGATTGGAGGGAGGATGACGAAAACGAGATACCCATAATTGCTGATGGTATGCTTTCGGATGGAATCCTGCCAAGGATATACAGGCATTATTTCAAATCCCCAAACACTGGAGAGATAAGGAGTTAATCCCTAGTTAACCACTTCGAGCCGAGAAGTAGAAGTTTCCTTCGGATTTCTAAACCCTTACGCTTAACCTGGGGCAGGGTAGTGTTCAGTTAATCTGACTCCGTATTCTTTGTACACGTCTTGAGATGACGAAGAAATCGTGCAAAATTCAGAAGTTATGACAGTTGTAATGACCAATGATTTGGCAGTCACAAGCCTTTCAAAAAAAAAAGAAAAATAAAAAAACCCACTAAGTCAAACACTTAAAGAGGTGACTTAGGCAAAAATTAGGGCAATCCCGGTGGACTTAAAAAAAAAAATTAGTCCACGCAAAATCAGGGATAAAAAAAAACAAAAGCAAAAGAGGTCCTCGAATCCTCAAACAAAAATAAAACAAAAGTAAAATAAGGTGACTGTCATTTCAAGCAAATCTTGGACTATCATCTTCACTATTGCACCATCAAACTTTTGAAAGATGAAGGTGTGTGTCAAATTGACTGAACGTAGGACTGGAGATCATCACGAAGAAAGGGTGGGCACAAATATAACTTTGAGCCTTATATCCTTTGTTTCTATAACCGTGAACCAGACCACGTTACAACCCTCAAAAGACCTAATTTAGGCGGGGTTTATTTAGAAGGCATACTACAACAAGGTTGCGTAAACTGACTCCTACATATTTGCTAATCTTTTGTATTGGTGTCATATTCTTGTTGTATCTTTCACGCACCAGTAAATCAGCACTGCGTTTGGACTAATGGTTCACTCGTCACACACTGACACATCATTCCAATAAATGATTTTTCAAAACGTGCATGAATGTCGCATTAAAATTACCATTTCTGAATGATCAATTTTAGCTGCAAAATCAGTACTTGACAGTTTGGAAATTCTGACAAAGTGCAATCAGAGAAAAACTTGAGCATTCATTGGCACTGACTCGAATCGAGACTATCTCATAACCTCGCGAATCTGGGGCAAGTCCTTCAAAGCAATACTTAGTCAATCAGGGGCAGATCACTGCAAAATCCAGACACAGGGGCAGATCATCTCAATACCCTCCAGACAGGGGCAGATTCCCTTCCTACATCCAAGTTGGTCAAGCTGAACATGTCATGCGCTAAGCGACCCTTGAATTCAACAAGTATTAAAAGCACTTGGGCAGAGCAAAAGTATAATCAGAATGCATTGGATAAGTCGCTACGCCCATACAATCAACATGCATTGGTTATGTCACTGTGCTCATACAACCATTTATGGCATATCAGCTAGAAGTGAGGTTCTCTCATGAACCAAGCACACAATTTCTGCAAAGGATCAGACTCGGGGCAACAAGAGAATCATATTGGTCTACTGATCATAATATCTTCCATTTTCGAGTGTCGGGAAATCAAATCCTTTCACCTCATAAAGTCTAACCCTGATTGGCAACCATCAAAGTCCAACCTTGCTTGGCAACCTCCTAAAGTCCAACCCTGCTTGGCACCCTCCTAAAGTCCAACCTTGCTTGGCAACTACCAAAAGTCCACCCTGCTGGCACCTTCATAAGACCAATCCCCTGCTCGCATTCGCATATGCATTACATACAACATACACGCACCATATGCATACATAACATAACCTATTTCCTTTTCTCAACCCCCGAGTCGATATCATTATTACATCTTCAACCCCCGAGTTGACATCTTATTGCTTGTACTAACCCTCGAGTCATTGTTATCTTTATATTATTCGGCCCCCGAGTCGATATTATCTTTATCTTCGACCCCTGAGTCGATATTGCCTTTATCTCTGCCCTCGACCCCCGAGTCGATATTTTCTTTTACCTTCAACCCCCGAGTTGATATTTTGTTATTTCCTTTAACCCCCGAGTTTGATAGATTACCTTGCCTTTATTTTCTCGACCCCCGAGTCGATATTGTCTTTATTTCCTCGACCCCCGGGTCGATATTACCTTTACCTTTCTTTCAACTCCCGAGTTGACGACAGTTTATCTTAATGTTTCTCGACCCCCGAGTCGATAATGTATTTCCTTTTCTCAACCCCCGAGTTGATATGCCAGTATTCCGAGTGAGTCTTTCACCTTGCTCCATCTAATCCCCATTAATCCTTCTTTGGAAACCAGAAATGAAGCCTTACCCAGTTGCATTCCCATATGCATCTCATAATAAACAATTTCATTTGCATTCGCGTATGCATGGCATTTCCATCCCCAGCATAGCATAGTAGGATCCAGGATCAGTTCACAAGCATCTTGGCCAGTCCTCCATCAAAGTCGGCAGTATTCTTCTAAAAGAGTTGGTACCCCGCACATACTCAAGGAATTCTATTCTCCAGCAAGTCATTCTTCAACCATGCAGTTGATGTTGACAATCCCCAACAGCTGTTGTTATTACTCCCCAAGCGGAGGATATTCTAGAAAGTTTCTTGTGAGCTTTCCCCTGCAGAGCCAGCGCATTTCCTCTGACAGGAATCTTGCTCAACTATTCCCCAGCAAATTTACCACAGAGATACTGCTTTGGTATCATCGAGGAACCTTAATGTATAAGGGACTGCTTCGACGACCCATAGAATCGTCTGCCTTTAGAGATACTGCTTTGGTACCATCGAGGAACCTTAACGGATAAGGTACTACTTCGACAACCCAGAGAATCGTCTGCCTTCAGAGATACTGCTTTGGTATCATCGAGGAACCTTAATATATAAGGGACTGCTTCGACGACCCAGAGAATCGTCTGCCTTCAGAGATACTGCTTTGGTATCATCGAAGAACCTTAGTGGATAAGGGACTGCTTCGACGACCCAAAGAACCTCAAGTTATTCTGTTCATTTTGTACTCTGCTATCTCATGCTGTTAGCTTTTACTCCATGGCATCGGACAAATTTTGGGGTCTTCTTATATCTAATTGCCTTCTACCCTAAAAATGAACGCCCTACAACAGTTCATTCTCTCGGGTTTAAGACAATTAGATAGGGGCATCTGTCATACCCCAAATTTGTCCTACCTGTGTATAACTTTCATCTGTCACACCCTCATTTTCACCCTAAACCATTTTTTCATCCAATATCCATTTTATATTTTTTTTTGCTATCCATTTTCTTTCTATAACCAAATTCATTTTATCCATTACATCATTCATATCTATATCCAATCCACTTGTCCATCTTCATTTTTAATTCACCTATCTTTTTCTTTTATTCATAAATATACACATTTCCAATATCCAATTCCATTTTTAATATTATTTCATTATCCATTTTTTTAGAACCAAATTATATTCTTTTATTTCCATTTTCCATTTCTATATCCACATTTCATTCCAGTTCAAATTTTCAAACCATTTCTCTAAATCTATTTTGTTTTTTCTAACCATATTCAAATATAACATCCATGTCACTTTACCATATTTTTCTCATAACCATGTTTTCTTATGAAGGCCAAAGTTCTTACAAAGCCCATTCGTTACAAATCATATGATCCATTTATACAAACCATTCATCCCATAATAACAGGCTGTGTGTGATCAAATAATAGCAGCTATTTTACAAGGTAATTACACCACTTCAAAATCCACATTACCATTCACATCACAAGTCCTTGACCCCATCTCCTCCAACGTTCCAAAAGTGCTGATCAAATGCTAAAGCTCACGTACAACTCTCAAAACAAATTAAAAAAAAGTTCATCAGTTTAAATCCAACAAAAATTTACAACCTTTTGACTTTACTTGCAAATGAGACACTACACAAGGTTACAAAAACCCATTCATTCTCACGTTAGAAGAAAAAACTGAAACTCAAGTATAATACAAGGTCTGCAAAGCTAAACCTACAAAATCTAAGACAAAATCACTCAGATTTGAATACAATGCATTCTATTATTCATCAAGCTTGCAATAAAGTTTGCGACGTAACAGTCGGCACCAAATCCTGTCAAGTGTTGGATTGAAGTGGTGAAGATTTGTGTAGCATGGTGCAGGGCGGCTTAAAAATGGATATCGACCTCAAGATAAGTTCCAAGGTGAGTACCTGCAAAATTAGAACACAGCAGATCATAACCGCAAGTCAAGCCGTAATCCAATGGCAAGAATAAAATTTAGAGTATTAACACGCAGTGATCACAGTAAATCAAGCTACCTTAGCATGAATAAGACGATAAACAAAGCTCACAACAAGCGTATATATTGGTGAAGACATACCATGCATTATGCCAAGATTATGTATCCTGTGCCATACTTCTTGTACCAAAGCCATGGCTCTCATGCTCCAATCAGCATCTATATGGAAAAAACAAAAGTGAGCAGATGTAGGTCAGTGCATCAAAATCACAAAGATGTGAGGAATGAGTCAGGAGTGACTGATTACAAATACAAGGGACTCAAAAAATAGGGATCTTACCAAGAAGTTTAAGACAAGTCATGAAATCTTCTTGGCCCAATTCCACCAGTTCTCCACATTCCAAACTTTACCGTCAAGATATCAATGGTCTCTTCACCAATCCGAGTTCCAAGCTCAAGGATGGCACCATGTTGCTCCGAGAATGATACATGAAATCAAGAATGAACACATGAAATCAGCAATGAACACAAGCAGAATAATTCAAGATGAGGAGTGAACGCATATCGTTTTTGCAAGCATATATGTCAGGTGCCCTGTTCCAATACAGAAAGGAAAGAATGTTCACAAGGAAGCCAGTCAAACATTCCAAAAGCAAGAGTCAACTTAAGTCAAAAACACCACATCAGCAAAATCCAAGCATGGTAAAACAGCAGTGAAAATCAAATTTTACATAGTGAAAAATTAGAAAAAGCACATTTTCTAGAATAACAGAACAAACAAAAATCGTACAACCTTGGTTCCCCACGAAAACCCAATGCGAATCCTCCTAACGGTATTCAGAATTGACAGCTTACACTAACACGTATGAGAGGATATTCCTCTGAAATTCTCTCCAGTTCTCACGTATGAGCCATCACACAAATCCTCTATAAATTGGACTCCATTCATTTGCAAAAAAAAGGGAGAGAGGAAAAACCCTATTGTCATTCTGCCGAAAACGTTCCTCAAAAACCCTAAATCACCAAAGCTTCTTTCATACAACTCTCTCAGAGCTCACATCAGAGCTCTGATTAGAGTGAAGCTAGACTCCTTAGACCTTCATACAGTAGCAAACGTAGAAACAAAGAAGAATAGCGAAGAGGAAAGGAAAAGAAGAGCGAACCTGAAGCATTCTGAGCCGGATCTTCAAGAAGTATACCTTGTTCTTCATTTTCTTCTTCGTTTTGCGATAGCATCTATTTGGTATTTTGCTTGATTTCGTGGTGATCTGAGGTTCATGATGTGAAAAATGAGGGTTAAAGGTTTCATTTGGGATTAGGTTTTTTTGTGTGAGTTTTATTTGATGTTTGTTACTTTGAAATTGCTATGCGGTGATGATAATGATACGATGAGGTTGATGTTTTTTTTGAAAAGAACTCAACTGAGTTGAAACAAAGGAAAGTGCAGAGGGGTTCAAGAGAAATTGCATTGTGGGTGATTCTCAATTTAATACTCACAAAGTTTTTTGATCTAATAATTTTGGTCTTTATTTTTTTTATGATAGCTTATTATAGTAGTTCATTTCCAATAACCTTTCCCACTGCCCGAGTATTCATTGCCATGTTTCTCTCCTTAACTTTATGACCATGTGGCAGCCACAGTTTATGGAGACTTTGTTGATAGGACCGAGTTTTGAGGCTAGGGTTTTAAAATGTCCATAGCCTTTGGGTGTCTCTGGTTGGGCCATGAGGGTGAGATGGTTATCCTTTAACCCGAGCCTAGTTCAGCCATAAAACAAGGCTATTTCATATTTCTATTTTTTAATTGCTGGCCCATTTGTTTGTGTAGTTTTTTAGAACTTTTTTTTTTAATTAATTTGTTCTAAGACTTCAAAAATCATAACCGTTACTTTTAAATAAATTGATTGTTATAGAAATATTCTTTCTTTTGAATTAAGTTTTGATAGAATTTATTTTTTTCATAGAAATTCATATTAGAATTAGATTTGATTTTTCCTATTTGATTATCCTTTTCATGATTTGAGTGCTTGAGTTGTTATGCTTTATTTCTTTGAATGTGTGAAGTATCCATTTAATCCTTGCTTATTACTTGATTGTATCTTAATTGTATGCCTCTGTATGGACTTGTGTGATTTATTCTCGCATTTCGACCATAAATTGCTAAGTAAATTATGAAAGCGCACACTTAGGCTAATATTTCTAAGCTATTTTCTTAATCAATTATGGAAGTGGTGGGCTTTTGGGGTCAAGCACTCCTTGGGTCCTTGAACAATCACTCTTGGGACGCACGCCTTGGGTTGTGTTCGTTTCGATCTCCCATTCCTACTAAAACACTTAATTCTCCTTAAAACTCTTAATTCAAACCCTAATTAAAATACTCTAATTAATTCAAATCTGTTTCCTAATTAAATTACGAAAGTAATGGACTCTTGAGGTCTAGCACTTCTTGGGTCCTTGAATGAACGCTCTTGAGGCGCACGCTTTGGGTTGTGTTCGTTTCGATCTTTCGTTCCTAAAACACTCGCCCTAATTACATGGACAAAGAAGCCTATTATCCAACAAATATAATTTCATAATTAATGGAATGAAAAAGGTGTCGTTTAGATCTAGCATCTCAGTAATGCCCCGATTAATTGGTTGCGAGGCCGACGTCTCGTTTATCGAATACTTGTCATTCTTCCTCTAAAATACCTAACAAACCAATTACTTCCCACGCAACCGAAACCCTAATATACTTAATCCACAACTCAAACACCTTTCCCAAAGGACATTGTTTAAGTCATTCTTTCGCGTATATGAACTCGTGCTTCAGCCTCCCCTAGCGAGCAGACAAGCCAACGTTTAGCAGTTAGAATGCAACCTAAACTCTCGTTCACCTAAAACACGTCCAAATCAAACCTTTTTCTCAATCAAATCTCTAATACACTTAATTCATACTCAAACAACTTTTCACAAAAAGAACATTGTTTAGTCCATTCATCCGCGCATATAAACTCGTGCTTCAGCCTCCCATAGCGACCAGACAAGCCAATGTTTAGCAGTTAGAATGCGAATTAAACACTCGTTCGTTTAAAAAAAACACAAAACCAACCGTAGTCCCACGAACTGTAGCGAGTGATTTTTGGATGTGGTTGCAAAGCACGATCGCTCTGGTACTACAACTCGATTCATTTTTTATCCTATTAAAGCTGATGAAGGAAGGGAAATAGATGTCTCCAACTAACCCTGCTTGCATACTGAGATTAAACAGTCAAAACTGTTGGTTTACAGATGCTACAAAGATTCGGGGTTTCTCCTAGGTTATTTTGTTGACGAGGGGTGCTTTAGGCTATCGGTTGAGATGTTAGGACGAATATATATATGAAAGTATGGGATTTTGGGTTTTTGTTTAGTGTGCTCGCTAAGATTTTTCTTTCAATCTTATGCCTACATATTCCTGTTATTCCGAAACAAGGAAATCAGAGCGTTCATAGTTCCTCCTATTCTATGGGAGGAAATGGTTGTTTTGGTGTCTTGTTCAAAGCCCAAGACGTGAAGCGAAAGGTGGTTTGTATCTTGTTCAAAGCCCAAGATATGAAGCTAAAAGTGTTGACCTTAGAGAGAATTTGTCATCTCCAAAGGGGTCTGTTTGTCACAGCTGTTGGGTGACTGACTGTAAAGGAGGCTTACTTTAACTGGGATTTGTGAATCCGGCAATGCCATAATTTCCTTTATAGGGGGTTTTAACCTGAAGGAGAAGACTTTAACTCAGTGTAGAGCAATGCCATCTTTGCTTAGGAATTTCCCATGCTAAAAGAGGGACAGTGGCATAGATGTAGATGATCCAGAGGCTTGCCGCTTACAGCGATTAGATGGAGGGGAAGGAGTTGTTGATGTTTGTGTACTGTGAACGAGGCACAACTTTGATGCTAAAAGGTTAATTGGATCAACCAGTGGTTTTCTTATACAAAGCCTAAGGGGAGGCTAAAAGGTTTTCCTTATACAAAGCCTAAGAGGAGGCTAAAAAGTTTTGACTCGACGATGGAGTCTTTTGGTATCTCGTATAAAGCCCGAGATGGAGGCTATTTGACTCAACAAGAGAGTTTTTTGTATCTCGTACGAAGCCCGAGATGGAGGTTGTTGTTTGTTTGGCTCAATAAGAACCTTTTTGTATCTCGTATACAGCCCGAGATGGAGACAAAAGGGTGATTGACTCAACGAGGGAGTCTCTTATGTGTCTCGTACAAAGCCCGAGAGAGAGGATGAACGTTGTTTGACTCTGCTGGGGAGGATCGTTGTACAAAGCCTAAGAGGAGGCTATGGTGACCGTTTCAGTTAAGTGACAGGTCCAGTATACTGATTTTGAAAGAGAAAATCAGTTCTTATATGAGCAACATTGTACTCAAGGATTTGATTCGAGGATCCGGGTTATTCCTGTTCTTCAAAGAAGTGGGAAATCCGAAGGGTATTGAGACTGTCCGAGTCTACGGGTTTCCTTCCTATTTAACGAAGGGGTCACTTGAGAATGTCTGGAAAACTCAAGGAGATTAGATTGTCCGTGTCTAGAGTTTCATCTTTTGTACCATGCTTTGAGAAACAGTAGTAGACTCTTTGAAAGGACTGTTCTATGCGGATGCCTAAGTTCTGTTCCTATACCTCTAGGAGGTCGTCGAGACAATTTGTACGAAGCCCAAGAGGAGGCTGGAAACTTTTAAGAAGCCGATCGGTCCTTGTACGAAGCCCAAGAGGAGGCTATCATTCCCGGAGGAAGATATCATTATACAAAGCCTAAGAGGAGGCGGTGAATACTTCTAAGAAGCCGACGGGTCCATGTACAACGCCCAAGAGGAGGCGGGGTTGCTTTTAGGAAGCCAGTGGGTCCTTGTATGATGCCCAAGAGGAGGCTGATGCTTTTAAGAAGCCCGTGGGTCCCCAAACCCCGAGAAATTCAAGACATGCTATTCACAAAGAATAGATCAAGCCAGGAAAGTTCAAGAATTTGGAAGAAACTCAAAGATGCCATTCACGGAGAATACATTCATCTCTGGGAGTAGAGTTTCTTGACAATTCCTAATAAGGACAGCCGAAGAGAAGACTGTATCTGGTGATCCTATTGGGGATCTAGTTATCTATTTCTACGAAACGAAACGGCGTCACCTAGTTCTAGACGTAGTTGCCGGGGAAACTCTAAATATCTATACTATTATTACACAGTTGATATGAGTTTATGAAAGAAGACTTACAACGAAACAGCCCCACAATACAGTTATATGTATATGAAAGCGGTAAATGAAAGCGTATAAACACTTACTCGGTTGTAGAGCTTCCATGCTGTTTGGTTAGTTGTTCAACAAAGACAGATTGAAAACAACAGTATATTCAAAATCAAAGGAGAAAGTGCTTTGAAAAAGAAAGATTTGGGGCTTACAGCTCAAGGAGAGGCCCAGGGTTTTATCAGTGAGCGTACTGTTCGAATTTGTACAGAGGGACTTATACAAGTGACTGAGGCCCAAAAAAAGGTTTTCTGTACAAAGGGATGGGTCTTACACTCTCTCAAGAGGCCCAAAAGGTTTAAAGAAAAAAGAGTGGGGCTTATAACACGAGGGTAGGCCCAATTGATTTTTCGTTAAAAATGGCGATCGCGCCGAGGTTTTCTTTTAACGCAGAGGGACTTATACAAAAGTGAGGCCCAAAATGGTTTTGGTTAAAAGGGGGTTGGGTCTTACACTCTATTAGAGGCCCAAAAGTTTTGAATGGGTCTTATAGCTCAAGGAGAGGCCCAACTGATTTTTTTCAAAAGGCGACGATCGCGCCATTTGTTTTTTACGGTATCGGGACTTATACAATATCTGAGGCCCAAAAATGATTTGGTCAAAAAAAGGATTGGGTCTTACACTCTATTAGAGGCTCAAAGAGTTTTAAAGAAAAGAAATGGGTCTTACTACTCGAGGGTAGGCCCAAAAGGTTATTTTTCAAAAGACGACGATCGCGCCGTTTGTTTTTGACGGTATCGGGACTTATACAATGCACTGAGGCCCAAAAATGATTTGGTCAAAAAAAGGATTGGGTCTTACACTCTATTAGAGGCCCAAAGAGTTTTAAAGAAAAGAAATGTGTCTTACTACTCAAGGGTAGGCCCAAAAGGTTATTTTTCAAAAGGCGACGATCGCGCCGTTTGTTTTTTACGGTATCGGGACTTATACAATGCACTGAGGCCCAAAAATGATTTGGTCAAAAAAAGGATTGGGTCTTACACTCTATTAGAGGCCCATGAGTGTTTGAAAAAAGTTTGATGAGGGTTGAAATAATCAAAAACCCTAATTTCATTTTTTAAAGGACATTTTTCAAAGAAAAATCAAGTAAAAAAATGATAAAAAATATCAAATAAAATCATTAATCATGTTATAAACAGTGATTAAGGTTTATGAAAAAGTATTTTATCCACATGAATATTTAAAATCATTTTGGTTTTAAAAATCAAGAAAAAGAAATCATTTTAAAAGCATTTAAAACAATTTAAAACAATATTTCTGAATATATTAAAAATATATCAAATAATAATATTTTTTGTGATTTTTTGGTGGATTAAAATATTATGGAGTATGAATAAGAAGTGTGTAAAACAGATTTTGAAAATGGTAATTTTTGTTATGTGAAAGAATTGGTTGCGTTTTGAAGATAAACTAAGAAAAAGAGGAATGTGATGTCACAACATCACTCATGAGACATCACTCATGACTTTTGAAGATAAAAGAACAAGGGAATATGTCACAACATCACATTCGACATCAGACAAAAACCAGAACTGCACCTTGATTTTCAACATCTTTTTATCAAACTTCAAACATTCATAACTCTCTCAATTTTTAACGGAATTAAGATCCGGAAGAGCCTATCTTGACCAATTTTTCGCAAGGAATCCAATGGTATCACTCATACATACTGAAACTTAATGTACAGTGCACACAAGGAAAAAAACCAGATCTACACCTTAAGTTTAAACATCTTTGCTTATCAAATTTTCAAACATTCATAACTCTCTCAATTTTTAACGAAATTGAAATCCGTAAGAACCTATCTTGACCAATTTTTCGCAAGGAATCCAATGGTATCACTCATACATACTGAAACTTAATGTACAACACACACAAGGCAAAAAACCAGATCTACACCTTAAGTTTAAAACAACATAAACTCCACATATAAACATGTTAAAGTGCAAACAGTAGGAGGATCATAACATACACATTAAGTACTACATTTTTACATCAAGAATTGTTCAATATGATGCATGTATGTGGACATCAAAGGAAAACATGATTCAAAGAATTCAAGTTATGAATTTTACCTCTTTTTTTGGAGATTGTGTGCAACCTACCAAGTGCTTTGTTCCAGAAATGATTTAATGCTTTAGACACCCTCAAATGACCTCTTAGAAGCTTTTGGGATGGTTGGAATCAGCTGGTACTTGCAAAAACACAAACTGTCCCTTTCTTGCAAAAGGGGTTAAAAGTGACCAAAATAGCAACTCCCTCAAATGGTGTTCCAGATGTTGGGAACCATTTGGGATAGTTCAAGGATGATATTTGGAGTCTGTTTGAGGTTTTATCTGGTTTGGTAAGTGACTGAATCAAGACATGGCTTGAAAAATGCAAAAAAGTGCCATTTTGAGGTTTTGAGAAGTGACTTTGTGATTTTGTGATTACAGGTCACTTATGATAGTTTGCACAGCTTACATATGATATATATGAGGTGTGTGTGTGATTAGTTTGAGTGGAATTGCTCTCTAACTCAAAAACTTAGAATTACTTGCTTTGGAAGGCAAATTTGAGGTGAAAGAAGAGATTTTGAGGAAAGCATCTGTTTGATGGCTTTGGTGTACTCAAACTGAGCATAAATGAGCTCTATTTATAGTAGAGCAAGTTTGTTTTCACAGCAATAGTGAATGGTGGCTGCAACAGAGGTTTGGCCAATGTTGTCCAATGAAAATCCAAGTCTCCTCTAGCCATTGACTAGAGGTTAGAGCACAGAGCTTTGGTTCCCTACTTGTTGGAGGAATCTTGACTGAATTCAGTTGCAAATGTGTCAGTCCATGCCACCTCTAAGCATCTATTAAATGCTCCAATCCAAAATTGGAGTCTTTTCCCTCTTTTAGGGATTTTTAGGAATAACATGCTACTTCTTGTTCCAAGTACTTTGGAGGCTTGGCTCAGTGAATGTCCCCTTTAGATTTGATCCTCAGATGTGTCCAAGATGATGACAAGGCTTGGAAATTCGTGTGGCACAAGAAATGTGCAAATCTGTCCCATGAAAAATTCAGTTGCAGCAAGCCATTTTGTAAAATCCATAACTCCCTGCTCGAGTATGCTACATGGACGTTCTAGGACTTTCTGGAAAGCTGAGATAATGTACTTCAACTTTGATGTTCAAGGTTTGGCTTGAATCAACTTGGATCATGAAGGAAAAACATCCTTGAAGTTGGGATATTCTTGCTGGAAAAATATTAATGATGTCCTATGCAATGTCAGAACATCAGACATTGAACATTAATAATTCCAAACTTTAATCACTTGTATCTTTTAATCCACTATGATATTTTGAGTTGAAGTGAATTGCATCTTTGATGCTTGTCTTGCATGGTGACAAAGCTTGAAAATTGGGTGGCACAAGAAAAGTGCGCAAAATTTGTCCTAAAAAATCAACTCGAGCAAGGCATGTTGTGAGGTTCATAACTCCTTGCTCAAGTTGAATTAATGGGACTTCTTATACATTTTGGAAAGCCCTAATGACATACTTTAACTTTGATGTTTGACTTTGGTCTTGGTTCAGCTTGCAAAGTCATCAAAAATGGTCTTGAACTTGTGTAGTCAAATCTGTCCTAAAAGCTGATATGAAAATTCTGCTTTATCAATGCTTTTTGCAAAAATCATATCTCCTTGCTCGAGTATGCTACAAGGACATTCTACAACTTTCTAGAAAGCTGAGATAACGTACTTCAACTCTGATGTTCAAGGTTTGGCTTGAATCAACTTGGATCATGGAGAAAAACATCCTTGAAGTTGGGACATTCTTGCTAAAAAAATATTAATGATGTCCCATGCAATGTCAGAACATTGGACATTAAGAATTCCCAACTTTAATCACTTATATCTTTCAATCCTTATGATATTTTGAGTTGATTCCTTCTACAATGTTGAAGTATCAAATACCCTCTTTAAAAGTAGCTCTTACTCAAAATCAATGGATGCTTGGATCAATAGTTACAACCTTGAAAAGTTGTGCACTTGAACATGATTTTAACTTAGAAAAAATTTCTAAGTTTCTTTCAATTTGATCAATTTTGCAATTTTGCATGATTTCTTGATTTAAATTTGATCAAATTAAATCATCCATCATATTTTCTTGAGTAATGGCTTGTGAAGCTCAAAGTTGACCAAAAGTCAAACTTTGACTTTCTGCGTCAATTGACTTTGTATTAGATGAACTTGAGGCTTGATCCACTTGAAATATTGCACTCTTGTGCTTAATTCTTGATGTGGGAGTCCTCTTGATCCTTTGTGAATGTTTGAGAGGTTTAGACAAGTTGAAGATCATGTCATTCCTTGATTAATCATTTGTCTAAAGGCTCTGAGAGGGTTTGAAACCCTAGTTTGATTGTAGTGAATGCTCAACAATTCCTTGAGGAGATTGATGAGGCACAAAGGTACATCCATAGAGTGCTTATGATTTGCACCATGATGGGAAATCTTAGTGGTCAAAATTTGGGGTATGACAGATGCCCCTATTTAATCTTCTTGGACCCGAAGGTGTGAATGACGAAGGTATTCGGGCATTCGGGGTGCAAGAGGATTAAATATCGGAATACCAGAAATTTTGATGGCTATGAATGGCAGCTTGCGCATTCATCTTCTTTTGCTAAGCAATGATGCTTAGAAAAGGTAAACTTCCCCTCGATCCTGGTTTCCTACCAAGGAACTGGTCTCAGTTTCTGATTTAAACTTCCCCTCGATCCTGGTTTCCTACCAAGGAACTGGTCTTAGTTTCTTTTGTCAATAAACTTTATTGACAAGGAACGCTGTTTGTAGAGGATTTTCCTCAAACTTCTCGCCGAATTTTCCTGGAGAGATGCCATTTGGCGGAAAAAGTTTTAACGTCAGACTTGCTGGGGAACCCAATCGTCTGAATTGTAGAGGTACACAAACTTCTCTGTTGGAGATGCCATTTGTCGATTCTACTTGGGAAAGCGAGTCTCTTTAGAGACTGTTTTCGTTTGGGGTCTTACATCATACTTTTCTCGGGATCTTCCCGGAGAAATTCCATATGATGGGATCCAATTTTGAGGTGCCGATGACCTTTTCATCAGTGGTTTTTTCGGAGAAAAACTATCGTACCGCCGAATCTCTTGATTAAGAGGCTTTCTCTGGGGATTTTCCTTAATCCGGGAAAGCAAGGATATCATCTTCAATGGCGAAGAGTGACATTTGTTGAGAGTTCTCTGGTTCTTCAAAGGTTAAAGTTATCAAAGTGGTCAAGGGCCAATTCTAATGTAGAAATAAACTGGAGGAGAGATTGTCCAGACGCAACACTTCCTGACGAGGAAAAAACTGACAACTCGACCGAGAGGATAACTATCACTAGGGATAAGACCGACTGGAGTGATAGTGATGCAATATGAATGAGAATGCAAATAGAATGCATGATGTATGTATGTTTATGCTGACAAAACTGACGCGACATACCAACTAAAAAAAATGAACATGACTGGATACTCGGCCATCGCTGGGCGAAGAAGTACCGCTAGTTCAAAATAGAAATTCCACCTTGCTTAGGAAAGATAGTCCCTGTTGAGAGCTATGTTGGTCGGGCTTAGGAGATAAGAACTCGGCCGAGGGTATCAGATGGAATAGTAGCATCTGACACTGTTGATCCTTCATTCAGGCGCACTGGCGTAGAAGGAGTACTTTGATTCTGCACTTTGAAGTTCGCTTACTTCCGGAGAAGTGGTTGATGCTCTTTTGATGTTCAACAGTCAAAAGAAATTGCCATCTTTATTTTAAAGCTGAAAAAGTTTTAACAAGTAAATTCATTTTTGTTTCATTTCAAGAATCGTTAATCATGTTAAAAAACGTCATTCTGTAAAGCTAAAACAAATGAACATTACAAACAAAAGCACAAAGGCTCAAATTTTATTTATAAGAAGGAGATCAGCCAAACGCGTGATTCCAAAGAGTATATACAAAGTTTGAAAATGGTAATTTTACAGGGAAAAGGGCTACGTTGAAATATAACGACCACTATCCTTCTACCAACTTTGAATTCGGGGCATCCTGAGCTTCTGTCGAAGATGACCTTGACTGGAGTTTTCCTCCGATGGATGGTGTAACTGCTGCTGAGGGACCTGCCTCTGTTGAACATAGTTACTTTCCATTATCCCTAACTTTTGCCTGGATTGTACTGTGATGTTTCCAATCCACCGGGATGATTTTTTTTATGTCTATAACTTTTTCCTGGACCGCCTTTTCGGGTTTTCAATCCATCGAGACATTTTTTTTTAGTTTAGGCGAAGTATTTCTTGACTACATCAACATTCGTGGGGTAGGCAAATTCCTCTCCGTCCATGGTTGTAAGTCTTAAGGCGCCGCCTGAGAAAGCTTTCGTGACCATATAGGGGCCATCATAATTTGGAGTCCACTTGCCCCGGGAGTCAGTGAGAAATGATTGTATCTTCTTGAGCAGTTTGAAGATCGGCGCGCATGTCGCGGTTATGAGGAATATGAATCTGGAGATGTAGTTCAAACGTCCCAGGAATCCTCTGACTTGTTTTTCAGTCTTCGGAGAAGGCATTTCTTGAATGGCCTTGACCTTGTCAGGATCAACCTCAATTCCTTTCTGGCTGACGATGAACCCTAAGAGTTTCCCTGAACGGACATCGAAGGTGCACTTGTTGGGATTCAAGCGGAGTTTGAATTTTCTTAGACGTTCGAACAACTTTGACAGATGTTCAACGTGCTCACTCTCTGTTTTTGATTTTGCAATCATATCATCGACATATACCTCAATTTCTTTGTGTATCATGTCATGAAACAGAGTAGTCATGGCCCTTTGATAGGTTGCCCCGGCGTTCTTCAAACCGAACGGCATTACCTTGTAACAAAAGGTACCCCATGGGGTAATGAACGAAGTTTTCTCCATGTCTTTCGGCGCCATTTTGATCTGGTTATAGCCCGAGAATCCATCCATGAAGGAGAAAATTTTGAACTTTGTTGTGTTGTCTACCAGCATGTCAATGCGTGGTAAAGGAAAGTCGTCTTTTGGACTAGCCTTGTTTAGATCTCGGTAGTCGACACACATTCTGACCTTTCCGTCCTTTTTGGGAACGGGTACGATGTTGGCTAACCATTGAGGATATTCAGATGTAGCGAGGAAACCCGCGTCGATTTGTTTCTGTACCTCCTCTTTGATTTTGATGGCCATGTCCGAGTGAGTCCGTCTCAACCTTTGCTTTACTGGCGGACATTCCGATCTTAACGGTAAGTGATGTTCCACGATGCTGGTATCCAACCCTGGCATATCCTGATAGGACCAAGCGAATACATCGAGAAGTTCTCTGAGAAGCTTTATCAAACCCTCTCTGGCAGTTAGACTGAGCAGTGCCCCCAATCCTGATTTCTTTTCTCTCTTTTTCTGAACCCAAGTTTACCATTTCCAACGGCTCTTTGTGAGGTTCAATGGACCTTTCCTCTTGTCTGAGTAGTCGAGAGATCTCTTCTGGAATTTCGTTGTCAACTTCTTCTTCAGCCCCAAATACCGGGAACTCAAAGTTGGGAGAAGGCATCAGATCGTATGTTTCAACGGGGTTTAAAACAAGCAATCTGCATGACGTGATGATTCGTGTTTAGAAGAGATAGAGAAAATGCAAGTGTGTGCAGTGTTTTATTTTACTGCTTGTTTTTATTATTGATTTTTTTTTTAGGATTACCATTTTCTGAAAAAGCAAAAAGAGAAAACAACAAATATTGTGGGAATTACAGAACGACGTTATTTTATTAATGAACAAGTCGATCCTTGAAACTACAGCCCTATAAAACAAAACTCTGTCGCTTTGGGCGGGGCGAAGAGGGAAAATTTACAGAAAGTGAGCCCTATCAAAACATATGTTTCACCTGGGCAGGGTGAAAGGTTAAAGATGGCAATTACTTTGATTGGCGAACGACCTTCGGAACATCGACAGCAACCCATTGGCGGCGAACTCCTCGGTGAATCACAAAGTCTGGCACCTTCCTTGATTTGTCTTCAGAAATGACGCTGATTTTTGGTGGAGCAGTATCATTGGAATCTGTCTCCCAGGCAGAATTGTCGTAGGAGGATTCCTCAATTGTATTTTGATGAGTAGTTATGCTCTCAGCTGTATCTCCCCATCTAGTTGGCTGGATGTCTTCGAGTCTGATACGAGAGCTTTCGGGAGCGGTGTACTTGACCATATAGTCAAATTTTCCACTCGGTTGTCCCAAGGTGTCCCACACTTCTTTCGAACTGGAGGAGTCATCTCTCTCGATGACGTTGACCTCGGGAAAAGCATAGTTGATGAATTCTAGTCCTGCAAATGTTGCGAATTCATCGTTATGTTGAGTAGTTTCTGCATGACCTGAGTGTTGATCCCATGACATGGTGGGGACATAGGTATTCTTTTCAATGATACTCAGCCGAGTTTCATTACTCGGCTGACTCTCTTGCCCCAAGTCTCCTGGATAAGGTTGCCACATTGACAGACCATCCATCGGGCCATAGTAGGCGTGGTCAAAGTTATCTTTCATCGGAGTGTCTTCCTCTAATGAATTCGGCGGAGCACGGCATCCTTCCGGATCACAATCCCCGTATATCATTTCGATGTCTGACCTGGGTATAAATCTCGGACTCTCTGTAGGAAAGCAAAATGGCGTAGGCACCTCTTCCTGAGACATATAACCGTCCTCATTAAGATAGGACTTCCATTCTTCCTCTGTGTCAGAGGGATCTTACTCATTGATACATGTACTGCTTGAGACACTGGATGAAGAAAACCTCCACTGAAGAAGAAGTTTTGAAGGGGATGAAGACTTTCATCATTGGCAGCTGTTCGGGTACAGGTTATGGAAAAACCAAGACCCTTCTTTGTTTTGTTATCAATAGGAATAACAAGTTGTCCCCATCCGGTTGTATCGGTACTCTCGACCGCTTTAATATCATCTTTGTATGAGGAAATCGAGGTTCCGCCTCTTGATTGATTGTCCTTGCTCACCGACGGTGCTTGGAACTGAGTTCCAATAACCTCCTCGGGTTCTATACCAGCAGATGATGACAAGTTACTCACCAGCAAGGCCTGCTCCCCGCAGACTGTGATGAGTTGGCCGTTCTGGATGAACTTTAGCTTTTGGTGGAGGGTCGAAGTGACCGCTCCAGCCTGATGTATCCAAGGTCTTCCTAATAAACAACTGTATGTTGACCGGATGTCCATGACCTAGAAGGTGACCTGGAAAGTGTGAGGACCAATAGTTATGGGAAGATCAACTTCGCCGATAACTGTTTTTCTGGATCCGTCGAACGCTTTGACGATGACCTCGTTGGTTCTCATCGAAGGGCCTTTGAATGATAATTGCATCAAAGTGGATTTTGGCATAACATTCGGGGCTGACCCTGTGTCTACCAGTACGCTGGCTAAAGCATCGTCCTGGCAGTTAACTGTGATATTAAGCGCCATGTTATGACGGCGACCCTCTTCAGGTAATTCCTCATCACTAAATCCCAAATTATTGCAGGAAGTGATGTTAGAGACAATACTATCGAACTGTCTGATTGTTACATCCTGTTCCACAAAGGCTTGCTCCAAGACTTTCTGTAGAGCCTCCCTGTGGGCTTCTGAACTGAGTAACAGTGATAATACCGAGATCTTTGAAGGAGTCTGTAACAGCTGATCAACAATGTTATATTCACTCCTTTGGATGAGCTTCAGCATCTCATCATTATTTTTTGAAAGGTCGGGATTACAGGATTGACCGACTGGTAGATCAGGAGTTTCCGTCTGAAGTTCCTTTTCTTTGTTAGCTTCCCCAACCCCTCGGTTGAAGATTCTACCACTCCGTGTTACACGACTGATGTCTGCAATATTCACAACGGAGGGTAATGGAATTTCCTTTCCATTTTCAATTATCGTTGCACCGTATTTGTAAGGGATTGTCTTAGCTGATTCATACGGTAATGGTCCCGGCAGATAGATGACTACGGGAACCTTCTGATTTTTCTGACCATCATAAGTAATCTCGATCCGTTCCCGGTTGGGAACTTTAGATTCGTCAAGTAAAGGGATGATGGTAAAAACATCCCTGGTCCTGTGATGACCAGCGATCGTGACAACATCCTCAACTTGATCGGCAAGGTAGTTCGGCGTCCAGTTGATGGGTCCGGAACCTGGATATGGACGAATTTCTCCACGATCCACCTGACCCTGAAGAGCTGCTCTCACAAGGTAACACCCTTGGTTACTTTCCGAACAGACGCTACAACGGTCATAATTGTGTGGTGGCACCTGGCCACACCCACTTTGAATACAATGTAACCTCACTAGGTTAGCTTCCATTGATCGGACATCCTGACTCTGACGCTGAGTAGGATTCCTGTTACTGATACTAATCTGCTGAGTATCTTCATCCATGTAGATTGGCATCCACCAGTGATTTAACAAGTGCTGAAGTGCCTCCTGGACAAGGGTATAACCTCGATCATTTTCGCAACCCGCTTTACAGCTTTGATAGTCGTGTGATATTAAGAATCCGAGTGGGACCTGCTCAGCATGTAACTCTACCAGGTTGGTATCCATCACGCGAATATCGAAGATCTGAACTATGTTGATCTGATAAGGGTTCCTATCATGGTAGTCTTGGATCCATCCAAGATCCATCTGACGCTGGAGGGCCTCCTGTATGAAAGAGCATCCCTGTTTGTTTACCGAGCAAGTCAGACAAGAACTGTAATCGTGCCACGGCAGATTATGATACTGGTTTTGCCTTGAGTACATCGCCACCAAGTTGACATTCATCGCACGGATGTCGTGGTTTTGAATGACGTTAGAATTCGTGTAGACCATATTAACTCCACGAACTCGGTGCTCTTGGATCCATCCGAGATCCATTTGTTCCTGTAGAGCTGCTTGCACCACAGAACATCCCTGGTTGTCTTTAGAGCAGATATCACACTGGTGATAATTATGAGGTGGTACATGGCCATATCCACTCTATTTATAATGCATCTTGACCAGATTGGTTTTCAACAAGATTACATCGTGAATTTGATAGACATCGTTAGTCTCTCCTTCTATCAAATTGACTGCAGTTTTCTCATGTTGAGGCAGCGGGTTCGTGAGAACATTAGGATTTGTATCCTTGAAGGATAAGACCCCGATCCTAACAAGCTTTTGCACGTCGGAATTGAAATTGAGACAAGTCTCGATGTTATGCCCTGATCCTCCTTGATGATAAGGACATGTCTGGTCCACCTTAAACCAAAAAGGCGAATTTTCTGGTACTGTAAGAGGAGACTTAGTCTGGATGTGCCCCTTAGCTAGTAGTAATGGAAACAGCTCTGCGTACGACACGGGTATAGGATCAAATCCTGGTGGCCGTGTTGTACGGTTGTTGTTATATGGAGGACGAGCCTGCTGAAGAGGTTGTTGTGTCCTTTGTTGATCAGGTTGGCTTTGCGCAACCTGAGGTTGATACGTAGGCGCAGTGCTGATAGCAGGAGTTACAGCTGCTACCGGTTGATAACGTCGCCTTTGCTTTTTGAGAGAGATATTCCTAATATCTTGCTCTTTTTTCTTAAGGAGAGCACTACCGTATTTTTTAGTACCGCTCGTCGATCCAGTGTCTTTTACCAAACGTCCTTCTCGGACGGCTTCCTCAAGACGAACTCCCATGCCCACCATCTCGGTGAAGTCACTGGGCGCACTGGCAACCATTCTGTCGTAGTAAAATGAGCTTAAGGTCTTTAAGAAGATCTTTGTCATCTCTTTCTCCTCAAGAGGTGGACAAATCTGAGCGGCAATTTCACGCCATCTCTGGGCATACTCCTTAAAGGTTTCCTTGTCCTTTTGCGACATTGATCTGAGTTGATCTCTGTCGGGTGCCATGTCCAAATTGTATTTGTATTATTGGATGAAAGTAATGCCAAGATCTCTGAATGTGTTGATCGTGGCACGGTTTAAACCCATGTACCATTTGAGTGCGGCACCAGTTAAACTATCCTGGAAGTAGTGAATCAGTAGGTCCTGATTCTCCGTCTGAGCTGACATTCGCCGAGCGTACATCACCAGATGGCTCTGAGGGCAAGAGTTACCCTTGTATTTTTCAAAGTCGGGCACTTGAAATTTGTGCGGAACTTTCACATTGGGGACCAAGCAGAGGTCTGCGGCGTCCTTTCCAAATAAATCTTGACCGCGAATGGCTTGCAGCTCCTTCTGCGTTTCCAAGAACTGTTCCTGGAATTCATCCATCCGGTCAAACATAGTTTCCTTCTTAACAGCAGGTATTAGCGAAATCTGTCCTTCCGGGACAGTGTGCACCACAGGGGGTGGTACCGTGACTACGGCAGTGAATCTTGGCGTTTCCCGAAGTTTGTAACCTTCAGGAGCCTTCAATATGCCTCTGGCATCTTCGCTTTCCCGAAGTTTGTAACCTTCAGAACCAGCGGCATCTGTCGTAATTCCCTGATCTTTAGTGATCGGCGGAACATATCCTTCAGGGATATAGTTAACAGGCATGCCCTAGGGACGATCTTTCGGCATCTGATACCTAGGATCATACTTCTCCACTATGGGCATTGAGGTGATCTCTGAGATCACAGTCCTTTGTAGCTGAGCTTCTGCCATGGCTTGCATGTCGTTACGAAGCTTTCTCATATCCTCTCTTAGAGCGTCGATCTCTTCTTTCAACTCTCTGTTTTCTTCCTCAAGATCATCCATCTTTTTCTGACGATTGGCCTGAGTATTATACGAATGAGACAGTTTGACTCTAGAACCGAGACACAAACGTGAGATTCGTAGGTAAGAAGAATACGCGATGTGAGAATGATGAATGCAATGATTATATTAATTGTTTTTTGGTTTAATCAAAATAAACTTCGACAATTAGATTGCAAATATCAAACGGTGGGGAAACCCACTTTTATTGAAATTCAAAGGATTACAGAAATGGAAATATAGTAGATTACAAGATGCAGAAGCAGAAACCTAAGCTAAGGGGTACCGAGAGAACTCAGGTGCTGATTCTGGTATCTTCCTTTTCTTTAACCGGGGCTCTTGGGCCGTTGTCGGGTTGTCATTCCTTTGCCAAGTGAAAGGAGCGAGCAAATTCCTTTGGTCATTCTGATTCTTTACAGCATGTTGCTCCAAAATTTCAATCAGAGCATCCTTTTCTTTTAGTAATTATTCTATTTTGATGCACTCCACGTTGAGAATGCGATACTTGTTCTTCCAAGACCTCCTCTCCTGTTGAACTTTGTTGAGAGTAACCTGAAGCTTTTCAGTTTCCGTCATGAAGTACATGACAGATTCCCTCGGTGGCAGAATTCCGTGACGAGGATAAGGCATCTTTAGCTTGAGAGCTCTAGTTTACACCCAGTGGAGATAAGGCTCCACCGAGACACAGTCCGGTTTTCCTAGAGACTCTCGTCCTTTCTTATGAACATGCTTCTAAGCGTGCACTATTTCCATCTTTAGTGCTCTGTCGTTTTCTCCTTCCTTGAAGAAAAGACCTTCCAGATGAACACTCCGTGGGACGTGTCTCATCGGGTATCCAAATTGACGACGAACGAGAATTGGATGGTAATTGATTCCTCCCTTAGTTCCTGTTGGGGAAGTTTCCACAATGATCAATGATTCTGATTCCATCATAGATCCTATTACACCAATCTATATCAGAGTTGGTGAGGGGCATGATCTTCTGCGACCAACGTAAGGCACTCTTGCAATCCCAGAAAGTAGCAGACTTGGGCAAGTGGGAGATAAACCATTTGTAAAGCAAAGGTACACAGCATGTGATCTCCCCTCCGCTGTACAAATTCCCTAAGTGTACAGAATGATACGCATCTGCGAGCAAAGTCGGTATAGGGTTTCCAATGAGAAAAACCTTAATGGAGTTGATATCGACGAAATTATTAATGTTGGGAAACAAAAATAACCCGTAGGTGATCAAGACAAAGATGCTTTCAAAAGCAGTCACGTTTCCTATATTGGCAAAATACAGGGCCTTCTTTGTCAAGAACTTGGCTGGCAAACCTTGGATGCCACCCTTAGTGGTCAGGTGAGTCTTGACCTCAGACTCGTCCAAATGAATTGCTCTTGCAATGGTCTGATTCTTTGGAATTTCTTCCAGTCCAGAAAATGGAGCTCGATCAGTGATATGTAAATCGATCAGATGAGAATACTCCTCCAGCGTTGGTGCTAGCTGGTAATCCAGGAATGTGAAACAGTGATAAACCGGATCGTAGAACTGGATGAGCGCATCCATGATTCCCTCAATCACATGGACTCTTAACAGTGGTAGCAGACCTCCATGTTTGGCTTTGAAAGCCTCTTGGTTTGTGATCATTCTCACCAACCTTCTCAAATCCTCTAGCTTTGGAACCTTGAAGGTGTACTGGTGAGTTCTCCTTCTACCGAAATCCATTAGCGCAATCTTTTTCTCTGATATTTGCAATCACAGTCTTAGTTTAATTTGAAAAACAGAGAGACTAGAAGAGAAATTTTTTTTGTTTTAATGTTTTTTTAAATGAATGCATTAATGCAGCACACAAAAACATAGAAAAAACATGGGGTCAAAGGGTCGTTGTCATGAAGTCAAGGCTCTACCCATCCCCAAAGGTTTATACTAGGGTGATTTTTGTACCTGTACTCATTATCATCAGCTCCTCCCAGGAAAGAAAAACAACAAGCGGATCGCCAGCGAGTTGTAGAGCGATCTTAGAGTAAGTTCCATTCACCGAGAATAGATCACCAGCCTCAAATGAGGGTAGTATCGTGTAACAACTATTCCCGATAGTTTCCGCACTACAAAAGGGTTTGGCTCCTCAGCTTCTCAGACATCACAATCGGCCCATTGCCTAAGAGAGGGAATGGGTTGCATTGGTCAGCCTCCACTGAGGTTGATGGTCGACCCCGTCGCCATCACTTATCTTAAGTGTATACTTAATCTTTCCACATGCGGCATCACACGCATTCCCATTAGCAAAAAATAAACACAGATATCAATTAGGAAAAGCAGTATATATATTTGTCCTAATGTCCTAGACTTTTAAAAGCTAAGAATCTTAAGTTCCTGACAGAAAATGGTTTCCCGGCGGAGTCACCATCCTGTGGTTTCATTCCAAATTAACGGTGTTTTGACCTAAGATCCTAGTGACGTTAAGGTTTCTACCTAGGAGACGAGAAGAGAACAAGATCCCTAAAAAAAGATCTTCCTCATCAGAGTCGCCATTTTTCTGTAGCGAGTGATTTTTGGATGTGGTTGCGAAGCACGATCGCTCTGGTACTATAGCTCGATTCATTTTCTATCCTATTAAAGCTGATGAAGGAAGGGAAATAGATGTCTCCAACTAACCCTGCTTGCATACTGAGATTAAACAGTCAAAACTGTTGGTTTACAGATGCTACAAAGATTCGGGGTTTCTCCTAGGTTATTTTGTTGATGAGGGGTGCTTTAGGCTATCGGTTGAGATGTTAGGACGAATATATATGAAAGTATGGGATTTTGGGTTTTTGTTTAGTGTGCTCGCTAAGATTTTTCTTTCAATCTTATGCCTACGTATTCCCATTTTTCCGAAATAGAGAAATCAGAGCGTTCGTAGTTCCTCCTATTCTATGGGAGGAAATGGTTGTTTTGGTGTCTTATTCAAAGCCCAAGACGTGAAGCGAAAGGTGGTGTGTATCTTGTTCAAAGCCCAAGATATGGAGCTGAAAGTGTTGACCTTAGAGAGAATTTGTCATCTCCAAAGGGGTCTGTTTATCACAGCTGTTGGGTGACTGACTGTAAAGGAGGATTACTTTAACCGGGATTTGTGAATCCGGCAATGCCATAATTTCCTTTATAGGGGGTTTTAACCAGAAGGAGGAGACTTTAACTCAGTGTAGAGCAATGCCATCTTTCCTTAGGAATTTCTCATGCTAAAAGAGGGACAGTGGCATGGATGTAGATGATCCAGAGGCTTGCCGCTTACAGCGATTAGATGGAGGGGAAGGAGTTGTTGATGTTTGCGTACTGTGAACGAGGCACAACTTTGATGCTAAAAGGTTAATTGGATCAACCAGTGGTTTTCTTTTACAAATTCTAAGAGGAGGCTAAAAGGTTTTCCTTATACAAAGCCTAAGAGGAGGCTAAAAAGTTTTGACTCGACGATGGAGTCTTTTGGTATCTCGTATAAAGCCCGAGATGGAGGCTATTTGACTCAACAAGAGAGCTTTTTGTATCTCGTACGAAGCCCGAGATGGAGGTTGTTGTTTGTTTGGCTCAATAAGAACCTTTTTGTATCTCGTATAAAGCCCGAGATGGAGGCAAAAGGGTGATTGACTCAACGAGGGAGTTTCTTATGTGTCTCGTACAAAGCCCGAGAGAGAGGCTGAACGTTGTTTGACTCCGCTGGGGAGGATCGTTGTACAAAGCCCAAGAGGAGGCTATGGTGACCGTTTCAGTTAAGTGACAGGTCCAGTATACTGATTTTGAAAGAGAAAATCAGTTCTTATATTAGCAACATTGTACTCAAGGATTTGATTCGAGGATCCGGGTTATTCCAGTTCTTCAAAGAAGTGGGAAATCCAAAGGGTATTGAGACTGTCCGAGTCTACGGGTTTCCTTTCTATTTAACGAAGGGGTCACTTGAGAATGTCTGGAAAACTCAAGGAGATTAGACTGTCCGTGTCTAGAGTTTCATCTTTTGTACCATGCTTTGAGAAACAGTAGTAGACTCTTTGAAAGGACTGTTCTATGCAGATGCCTAAGTTCTGTTCCTATACCTCTAGGAGGTCGTCGAGACAATTTGTACGAAGCCCAAGAGGAGGCTGGAAACTTTTAAGAAGCCGATCGGTCCTTGTACGAAGCCCAAGAGGAGGCTATCATTCCCGGAGGAAGAGATCATTATACGAAGCCTAAGAAGAGGTGGTGAATACTTCTAAGAAGCCGACGGGTCCATGTACAACTCCCAAGAGGAGGCGGGGTTGCTTTTAGGAAGCCAGTGGGTCCTTGTACAATGCCCAAGAGGAGGCCGATGCTTTTAAGAAGCCCGTGGGTCCCCAAACCCCGAGAAATTCAAGACATGTTATTCACAAAGAATAGATCAAACCAGGAAAGTTCGAGAATTTGGAAGAAACTCAAAGATGCCATTCATGGAGAATACATTCATCTCTGAGAGTAGAGTTTCTTGACAATTCCTAATGAGGACAGCCGAAGAGAAGACTGTATCTGGTGATCCTATTGGGGATCTAGTTATCTATTTCTACGAAACGAAACGGCGTCACCTAGTTCTAGAAGTAGTTGTCGGGGAAACTCTAAATATCTATACTATTATTACACAGTTGATATGAGTTTACGAAAGAAGACTTACAACGAAACAGCCCCACAATACAGTTATATGTATATGAAAGCGGTAAATGAAAGCGTATATAAACACTTACTCGGTTGTAGAGCTTCCATGATGTTTGGTTAGTTGTTCAACAAAGACAGATTGAAAACAACAGTATATTCAAAATCAAAGGAGAAAGTGCTTTCAAAAAGAAAGATTTGGGGCTTACAGCTCAAGGAGAGGCCCAGGGTTTTATCAGTGAGCACACTGTTCGAATTTGTACAGAGGGACTTATACAAGTGACTGAGGCCCAAAAAAAGGTTTTCTGTACAAAGGGATGGGTCATACACTCTCTCAAGAGACCCAAAAGGTTTAAAGAAAAAAGAGTGGGGCTTATAACACGAGGGTAGGCCCAATTGATTTTTCGTTAAAAATGGCGATCGCGCCGAGGTTTTCTTTTAACGCAGAGGGACTTATACAATAAGTGAGGCCCAAAATAGTTTTGGTTAAAAAGGGGTTGGGTCTTACACTCTATTAGAGGCCCAAAGAGTTTTAAAGAAAAGAAATGGGTCTTACTACTCGAGGGTAGGCCCAAAAGGTTATTTTTCAAAAGGCGATGATCGCGCTGTTTGTTTTTGACGGTATCGGGACTTATACAATGCACTGAGGCCCAAAAATGATTTGGTCAAAAAAAGGATTGGGTCTTACACTCTATTAGAGGCCCATGAGTGTTTGAAAAAAGTTTGATGAGGGTTGAATTAATCAAAAACCCTAATTTCATATTTTAAAGGACATTTTTCGAAGAAAAATCAAGTAAAAAAATGATAAAAAATATCAAATAAAATCATTAATCATGTTATAAACAGTGATTAAGGTTTATGAAAAAGTATTTTATCCACATGAATATTTAAAATCATTTTGGTTTTAAAAATCAAGAAAAAGAAATCATTTTAAAAGCATTTAAAACAATTTAAAACAATATTTTTGAATATATTAAAAATATATCAAATAATAATATTTTTTGTGATTTTTTGGTGGATTAAAATATTATGGAGTATGAATAAGAAGTGTGTAAAACAGATTTTGAAAATGATAATTTTTGTTATGTGAAAGAATTGGTTGAGTTTTGAAGATAAACTAAGAAAAAGAGGAATGTGATGTCACAACATCACTCATGAGACATCACTCATGAGTTTTGAAGATAAAAGAACAAGGGCATATGTCACAACATCACATTCGACATCAGACAAAAACCAGAACTTCACCTTGATTTTCAACATCTTTTTATCAAACTTCAAACATTCATAACTCTCTCAATTTTTAACGGAATTAAGATCCGGAAGAGCCTATCTTGACCAATTTTTTGCAAGGAAATCAATGGTATCACTCATACATACTGAAACTTAATGTACAGTGCACACAAGGCAAAAAACCAGATATGCACCTTAAGTTTAAACATCTTTGCTTATCAAATTTTCAAACATTCATAACTCTCTCAATTTTTAACGAAATTGAAATCCGTAAGAACCTATCTTGACCAATTTTTCACAAGGAATCCAATGGTATCACTCATACATACTGAAACTTAATGTACAGCACACACAAGGCAAAAAACCAGATCTGCACCTTAAGTTTAAAACAACATAAACTCCACATATAAACATGTTAAAGTGCAAACAGTAGGAGGATCATAACATACACATTAAGGACTACATTTTTGCTTCAAGAATTGTTCAATATGATGCATGTATGTGGACATCAAAGGAAAGCATGATTCAAAGAATTCAAGTTATGAATTTTACCTATTTTTTTGGAGATTTTGTGCAACCTACCAAGTGCTTTATTCCAGAAATGATTTGATGCTTTAGACACCCTCAAATGACCTCTTAGAAGCTTTTAGGATGGTTGGAATCAGCTGGTACCTGCAAATACACAAACTGTCCCTTTCTTGCAAAAGGGGTTAAAAGTGACCAAAATATCAACTCCCTCAAATGGTGTTCCAGATGTTGGGAACCATTTGGGATAGTTCAAGGATGATATTTGGAGTGTGTTTGAGGTTTTATCTGGTTTGGTAAGTGACTGAATCAAGACATGGCTTGAAAAATGCAAAAAAGTGCCATTTTGAGGTTTTGAGAAGTGACTTTGTGATTTTGTGATTACAGGTCACTTGTGATAGTTTGCACAGCTTACATATGATATATATGAGGTGTGTGTGTGTGATTAGTTTGAGTGGAATTGCTCTCTAACTCAAAAACTTAGAATTACTTGCTTTGGAAGGCAAATTTGAGGTGAAAGAAGAGATTTTGAGGAAAGCATCTGTTTGATGGCTTTAGTGTACTCAAACTGAGCACAAATGAGCTCTATTTATAGTAGAGAAAGTTTATTTTCACAGCAATAGTGAATGGTGGCTGCAGCAGAGGTTTGGCCAATGTTGTCCAATGAAAATCCAAGTCTCCTCTAGCCATTGACTAGAGGTTAGAGCACAAAGCTTTGGTTCCCTACTTGTTGGAGGAATCTTGACTGAATTCAGTTGCAAATGTGTCAGTCCATGCCACCTCTAAGCATCTATTAAATGCTCCAATCCAAAATTGGAGTCTTTTCCCTCTTTTAGGGATTTTTAGGAATAACATGCTACTTCTTGTTCCAAGGACTTTGGAGGCTTGGCTCAGTGAATGTCCCCTTTAGATTTGATCCTCAGATGTGTCCAAGATGATGACAAGGCTTGGAAATTCGTGTGGCACAAGAAATGTGCAAATCTGTCCCATGAAAAATTCAGCTGCAGCAAGCCGTTTTGTAAAATACATAACTCCCTGCTCGAGTATGCTACATGGACGTTCTAGGACTTTCTGGAAGGCTGAGATAATGTAATTCAACTTTGATGTTCAAGGTTTGGCTTGAATGAACTTGGATCATGAAGAAAAACATCCTTGAAGTTGGGATATTCTTGCTGGAAAAATATTAATGATGTCCTATGCAATGTCAGAACATCAGACATTGAACATTAATAATTCCAAACTTTAATCACTTGTATCTTTTAATCCACTATGATATTTTGAGTTGAAGTGAATTTCATCTTTGATGCTTGTCTTGCATGGTGACAAAGCTTGAAAATTGGGTGGCACAAGAAAAGTGCGCAAAATCTGTCCTAAAAAATCAGCTCGAGCAAGGCATGTTGTGAGGTTCATAACTCCTTGCTCAAGTTGAATTAATGGGAGTTCTTATACATTTTGGAAATGCATAATGACATACTTTAACTTTGATGTTTGACTTTGGTCTTGGTTCAGCTTGCAAAGTCATCAAAAATGGTCTTGAACTTGTGTAGTCAAATCTGTCCTAAAAGCTGTCATGAAAATTCTGCTTTATCAATGCTTTTTGCAAAAATCATATCTCCTTGCTCGAGTATGCTACAAGGACGTTCTAAAACTTTCTGGAAAGCTGAGATAACGTACTTCAACTTTGATGTTCAAGGTTTGGCTTGAATCAACTTGGATCATGGAGAAAAACATCCTTGAAGTTGGGACATTCTTGCTGAAAAAATATTAATGATGTCCCATGCAATGTCAGAACATTGGACATTAAGAATTCCCAACTTTGATCACTTATATCTTTCAATCCTTATGATATTTTGAGTTGATTCCTTCTACAATGTTGAAGTATCAAATACCCTCTTTAAAAGTAGCTCTTACTCAAAATCAATGGATGCTTGGATCAATAGTTACAACCTTTAAAAGTTGTGCACTTGAACATGATTTTAACTTAGAAAAAGTTTCTAAGTTTCTTTCAATTTGATCAATTTTGAAATTTTGCATGATTTCTTGATTTAAATTTGATCAAATTAAATCATCCATCATATTTTCTTGAGTAATGGCTTGTGAAGCTCAAAGTTGACCAAAAGTCAAACTTTGACTTTCTGCGTCAGTTGACTTTGTATTAGATGAACTTGAGGCTTGATCCACTTGAAATATTGCACTCTTGTGCTTAATTCTTGATGTGGGAGTCCTCTTGATCCTTTGTGAATGTTTGAGAGGTTTAGACAAGTTGAAGATCATGTCATTCCTTGATTGATCATTTGTCTAAAGGCTCTTAGAGGGTTTGAAACCCTAGTTTGATTGTAGTGAATGCTCAACAATTCCTTGAGGAGATTGATGAGGCACAAAGGTACATCCATATTGTGCTGATGATTTGCACCATGATGGGAAATCTTAGTGGTCAAAATTTGGGGTATGACACGAACTACGAATGCTCTGACTTTCCCATTGCACGAGGGAATACGTAGGCACAAGGGTTCTAATCCTTGCCGAGCACCCTAATAAAAAAAACCACCCATTTTCCCCTTAGAAAAAATACTACCTTAGAAGAAAACAAACAAACCAAGCTAACCTTTCTCACGAATCGAATCAAGAGGTTCCCGTTGAGTACAACGGGCGTAGAGGGTGCTAATACCTTCCCTTTACGTAATCGACTCCCGAACCCGAACTTGGTTGCGATGACCATGTTCTTATCCCTTTCAAAGGTTTTCTCGATATTTTCCTATTCCTTCCTTGGAATGAATAAAGTTCGGTGGCGACTCTGTTTCGAACAGTTTTTTCCGCGTCCATCGCGAGGATCATATTTTTCGAGGTACGACAGTTAGTGACGTTAATGATGATTATGATGTGATGATTTCGTGATGTTTTGACGAGTACTTGACGAGATGAATTTCATGAGAATATTGATGATTATGAACTGTGTATATTTGACGTATGATGATTACTTGACGATATGAATTACTATGACATATACTGATGACCCGGAGTTGTTTATGTATGGTGTATGGTGATAAGACGATGACGCATGATGTTTTGATGAATAAATGACGACATGACGAACATGATGTTTTGATGAATGATGATGCACATAATGATGTTTTGATGATGATGATGAGTATTGACGTTTGTGTATCATGCATTCAAATGCATACTCTGTGACGACGCTTCATTCCCATTGTGCGGATATGAGGTAATTATGACGTGCTCCGGTTCCGATTGCGGGATCGATCCTGTTGACGGGGATCTTTGGAGGGTTGATGGCCTGGTGTCCATCCTTTGTGACGATTGGTACCACATCCATGAGTCTTGTTGTGCATTGCATTTTTCGTGACATTGATGAATTGTGATATAGTGTTTCCTGATGTTTTCCCTGTTGATGTTGTATTTATGATGATGACCCCATTTTATGTATATCTTGTTTTATAATGATTATTATGAATTGTGATTACTCACCCTGCCTGTTTGAATGTTGCCTCCACGTGGGTAACGTGCAGGTGATCAAGTTTAGCTGCGGATGCTTTTGAGGACCTTGAAGTCTATTTGCTTTTGGTCGATGTAGAGGGTCTTGCTCTGATAGTGTAACATCGGGTTGGGTCTTCAAGTCGATTCATGTTGAATTATTTGTTGTTGTTTGATGTTATGGTTTAGTATAAAACCTTTTTGAGTGTTTGTGGTTATGGTGGGTTTGCTGCCTATTTTGAGGGCTTTTATTAAAAACCTTTTTATTTTGAATTATCGAGTTCCGCTTCCATAAGAAGGCTTTTTGAGTTATTTTGATGAAAACCCGTAGTTTACGGAGCAAATGTGTTTATTTGAGCTTTGTTGAGAAATGTACACCCTTATGAGGTGATTTTACTCTGATATTTTGTGTATTTTGCCGTGATTATTTGAGGGGTAGAAAAGGGTGTTACACGAAGCTGTAATACCCCATATTATTTAAATGATCAATTGGATATCATATGAGATCAGATGAGTATCTAAGTGCTCTATCTTTGGTAAATTGGATTAATGGAATCCTCTAAGTACTTTAAGTATTATTAATTGGGATCAATAGAGCAACTAATGAGCTCTGAGGAGATCAATTATTTATTGAAAGAGACATATTGATATTTATTAGTTCGAGAAAGTAATTTATGGTAACTCTAATAATTGATCAATTGGGTTGAGACGACAAAATATCAATTGGAAATATTTTCCTCTATTGGATTATATTATATAATATTGGTATTTTATATATATATATATATATATATATATATATATATATATATATATATGTTAAGAAAAGAAAAAGGAAGAAAAAGATAGTAAGATAAGAAGAAGAGGAAAGAAGAGAAAGAGGAAAAAGCTTGGGAAGGAGAAGAAGCTCATGGATCATCATCATCTTCTTCAACCTCCTCTTCGATTATCAAGTGGGTTCTAGTTAGACACTCTAAGTTCTAGAATTAAGGATTTAGAACTTAGGTTAGATTTGAGAGAAAATGATTAAACGGATAAATTAACGAAATCTAACGGACGAAATGCGACATAGAATGCGTAGAATGCTTGTTGTTATGATTGGATCATGTTTTGGTTGTTTTAGTATGAATTGGAAGTGTTGTGGATGAGATTTTGGCCCTAAGGACCTGCTGTTATGTTGCTGAGATTTATGGATTTCGCAGGGTTCGCCAGTGAACCCTTGGCGAAGGGCCTAGCGAATGATTCTCGAGGGTTCGCTTAGCGGACCCCAAAGCAAAGGGAAGACGAATGTTCGCCTGGTGCTCGCGAAGCGAACTCTGTGCCCTTTTGGCTCTGCCTTGGTTTGCTAGAGGTTCGCGAGGCGAAGGTGAAAGCGAACGTTCGTTGGGGATTCGCCTAGCAAACATGACAGATTTTCCCATTTTGTTCCCTCATAAATTTTGATTCGTAACTCGGATCGAGACGTTCTTGGTAACGTTGGAAAGCAGGAAACTTTACCCCAAAACAAATGGCATAGTTTAATGATAGTGGAACCTAGTAATGGCTAGAAAATTGATGAATAACTTAATGACAACGCTCGTGCAGAAGAGACCGAGGCGTGTGTCTATTACCGAATGATATAGAAAAGAGTGAAACACTAGTATGTAACATGTGTGTAAACCATTGTGGCTTTGTGAAAAAGACAAAAGAGGTCTTAAGGTGAATGTGGCCTTGTGATTATCGAATTCGAGTTTGCCCTTGAGAGGCATTCATGAGTCTCGAGATCCTCTGATATGCAGGCACAATTACTTGGCAGGTTTGATTTCCAATGTTATAGTACGAATGGAACCTATGGGTAGAGACTTGTGATGGTTAACAGGCCATGAGAAGTGACGGTTCACTGTTAACAGGCCGATGATCCCGAATCCATTTCGTATGCCAACTACAAGGATCCATGACTCGGGTTGACTTCTAGACGTAGAAGCAGACGGGAAAAGGGGATGCCTTGGTAAGGTTATAGATTAGTGAGATTCTTGAGTTAACAGGCTCAGGGCATATTTCATTCGTAAGGATTCTTGAGTTAACAGGCTCAGGACGTATTTTCTTATCGTGTGAATTTATGAGTTAACAAACTCATGACATGTTTCCATATAATGTGAGATTGTATACTCAAGGTCATTTCCCTTCCCCCTTGACTTGAGTTAGGATTTGGCTAGAACCTTGTAAAGCCGAGAGAATCCATAGGATAGGGAACTCACTGAGATTTGGTGTATCTCACCCCACTATTGTTGATTATTTTCAGGAGGTATTTGCAGGTTTGGTTTACAAGTGGAGCTATGCTTGGATGTTTCAAGAGAAGCTTAGTTGAGCTTATTTCCGCTGTGTATTTGTTGTATATAATTGAGGATATTTATTGATCTTAGATTTTTATTTTGGCTAGTATCCATATCTTGTACCATAGTTTGTGTTATGTATTAGAAATGGTCAAGTATGTGAATTACGCCATTAGGCACTTATGATGGTGTCAGTACCAAATAAAATGCTTGTATTGTATTATTCTAGGTATATATTATACAGGGCATTACAGAAGCAGGGTGTAGCTCGATTTTTGTGGTCCTGAGTCACGATCGTACGGGTACTACAGTTCGATTCATTTTTTATCCTATTGAGCTGACTAAGGAAGGTAAATAGATGTCTCCAATTAACCCTGCTTGCATACTGAGTTTGAACAGCGGTCTGCTAAGTTACAGATGCTATGTGGAAGTGGGGCCCAATCTTTGGTTATTTCGCCTGAGAACACTGTGTCTGGATCATTTGTGAGGTTTTTGATATTGTGTTTAGATTTGATGCTTTTGGGTTGATTTTGGTGGAGATACTGGATTTTGGGTTTTTGATTAGTGTGCTCGCTAAGATTTTTTCAATCTTATGCCTACGTATTCCCGTTTGACGAAACAAGGAAATCAGAGCGATCGTAGTTCCTCCTATTCAATGGGAGGAAAAAGGTCGTTTTGGTGTCTTGTTCAAATCCCAAGACGTGAAGTTAAATGTGGTTTGTATCTTGTTCAAAGCCCAAGATGTGAAGCTGAAGGGTCTATTTGTATCTTGTTCGAAGCCCAAGATGTGAAGCTGAAGGGTTTTGACTTTAGAGAGAATTTGTCATCTCTAAATAGGGGTATTTGGTCTGTTTGTCACGATTGTTGGGGTGACTGATTATAAAGGAGAATTACTTTAACTGGGATATATGAATCCAGCAATGCCATAATTTCCTTTATAGGGGATTTTAACCTGAAGGAGAAGACTTTAACCCAGTGTAGAGCAATGTCATCTTTCCATAGGAATTTCTCATGCTAAAAGAGGGACAGTGATGTGGATGTAAATAATCCAGAGGCTTGTCGCTTACAGCAATTAGATGAAGGAAAAGGAGTTGTTGATGTTTGTATGCTATGATCAAGGCACGGATTGATGCTAAAAGGTTGATTGACTCAACCGAGGTTTCCTTATACAAAGCCTCAGAGGAGGCTATTGACCCAACAAGAGGGTGTTTTTTATCTGTCTCGTACGAGGCCCGAGATAGAGGCTAAAAGGGTTGAATCAACAAGAGAGTGCTATTATCCTCAACAAGAGAGTGTTTTTGTATCTCGTACGAAGCCCGAGATGGAGGGTAAAAGTTTTTGACTCAACAAGAGAGTCTTTTATACTCAACAAGAGAGTGTTTTTGTATCTCGTACGAAGCCCAGGATGAAGGCTAAAAGTGTTGGGCTCAACAAGAGAGTCTGAAAAGGTTAGCTCCGCTAGGGGAGAATCATTGTACGAAGCCCAAGAGGAGACTATTCGTTGGTGACTGTTTCAGTTTAGTGACAGGTCCAGCATGTTGGATAAAAGAGAAAATCAGTTCTTATGAAGGGAACGATTAAGGGTAAGGTTGTGCTTTGGTAATGATCAGAGAATCAGGGTTATTTCCTATTCTTTAAGGAAATGGGAAATCCAAAGGGTATTGAGACTGTCCAAGTCTACTGGTGTTTTGAGAAATCGATTGTCAGATAGTGAATGATCTTTGTATGATGCCCAAGAGAAGGCTTGTCTGTTAAGGGATGAAGGTCAACCCATTAACTGGTCTGACACTTGACTCAGAAAGACAACTCTAGAAAATTGATGACTAGGTTCTGTTTCTATACCTGTAGAGGTCCCTGGGTCCTTGTACTAAGCCCAAGAGAAGGCATGAGAGCTTTTAAGAAGCCGAAGGGTCCTTGTACAACGCCCAAGAGGAGGCGGGGATGCTTTTTGGAAGCCTGTGGGTCCCCAAACCCTGAGAAGTTCAAGACATGCTATTCACAGAGAATAGATCAAGCTAGGAAAGTCCGAGAATTTGGAAGAAACTCAAGAGATGCTATTCACGGAGAATAGATCAACTCTGGGGAGTAGAGTTTCTTTGACAATTTCTAAGAGTGACAGTCTGAGAAAGGGTTCACCGAGAATGCTGTCTTTCACGTCTCCATATTGTTTAATCCCAAGAGGAGGGAAGACTATATCTGGTAATCCTATGGGGATCTAGTTTTGTTTGTATTTAAGAGTGACCAACAAGGCTTTACCTAGTGCTATACGTAGTTGCCTGGGAAAACTCTAAATAACTATACTAGTATTACACAGTTGATATTTGACAAGTATATAAAAGTTTGTGAAAGAAGACTTACAGTGAGCAGCCCCACAATACAGTTATATATATGAAAGCGGATAAAGAAAACGGGTAAACACTTACTCGGTTGTAGAGCTTCCATGCTCTTTTGTTAGTTGTTCAACAAAGAAAACTTTGATAACAATATTATATTCAAAATCAAAGGAGAAAGTGCTTTGAAAAGATTGTTAGGGCTTAAAGCTCAAGGAGAGGCCCAAGGTTTAACGATGATTGCACCGTTGTTTTGAAATTGTACATGGACTTATACAAGTTACTGAGGCCCAAAAAAGGGTTTCTATATAAAGGGATGGGTCTTACACTCTCTCAAGAGGCCCAAAGGTTTTTAAAGAATGGGTCTTATAGCTCGAGGAGAGGCCCAGGGTTTTGTTTTGGAATGGCGATCGCGCCGAGATTTTCGAAAACGCAGTGGGTCTTATACAATGAAATAGGCCCAAAAAAGGTTTTGGTTTTCAAAGGGGTTGGGTCTTACACTTTAATAGAGGCCCAAAGAAAAGACATGGGGCTTATAACACAAGGGTAGGCCCATTTGGTTTTGCTAAAAAGACGACGATCGCGCCGTTGTTTTTGAAAACACAGTGGGTCTTATACAATGACTGAGACCCAGAAGGTGGTGTATTTATAAAGGGGTTGGGTCTTACACTCTAATAGAGGCCCATGAGTGTTTGAAAATGATTTGTGAGGGTGAAAATCAAAGAAACCCTAATTTTGTTTTCCTTTAAAAATAGATATTTAAAGAAAATCAAATAAAATGATAAAAATACCAAATAAGTTTCAATAAACCACTTGTGATTTTTGTTTAAGGTTTGCAAAATGAGGTTTTAATCACAAGATGAATTAAAACTCACTTGGTTTTGATTTTCAAAGTAAATATTCACTTTTAAAATGTTTTAAAACAATTAAAAATGAATTTATTCACAAAAATGCTAATTATATTAAATAAATAATATAAATATGATTTTTTGTAGAATAAAATATTTCAACATTTTTGTGATTTTTTGCAAAAAAGAACCAATAAAAAATAATTAAAATTGAGAGAGTTATTAATTTTTCAAATCAATAAAAATAATAAGAAAAACAATAAAAAGTGAAAAAAATAGCAAAAGGAGGATCTGGGGCGAGGGGGATTTGAACCCCAGACCTCTTGTGTATATGGCGCGCGCCTTACCACTGGCGTGGTGATACATCCGTTGATTGAAACACAACCACAAATATACAAGGCTTGCCTTGTTTTTGGCCTGGCCCAAGGCAAGGCTAGGCAAGATTTTGGTTGAAAACGTGAAGGCCATAACTTTCTCATTTATCCATGGTTTGGGACAAAATTTAGGTCTATCCTGCCTAGAATTTCCCAAGGAATCCAATGGTGGTGGTGTTTTTTTTTCAGATCATGCTCCTATTGAAAAACCCGATAGTGGTTTTGAAATAGGCCATGATTTGCATTTTCTGTGCCATCTCTTGGTACAAGCATGAATTACATGATAAATTGGTGCAAACACAACACATATAACATGTATAAGAGATGCATGATCAGTGGACATAAAAAAAACATGATTCAAAGAATCTAAGTCGTGATGCTTACCTCTTTTTGGAGCTTTTGTGCAATCTGCCAAGTACCTTGTTCCAGAAATGATTTGATGCTTTGGACACCCTCAAATGATTTCTTAAAAGCTTTTAGGATGGTTGGAATCAGGTGGAAACCTCAGGATCAAGTTTGAGCTCTTTCTTGCAAAAGGGGCAAAAGTGGCCAAAATAGCAACTCTCTCAAATGGTGTTCCAGATGTGTGGAACCATTTGGGACAGTTCAAGGATGATCTTTGGAGTGTGTTTGAGGTTTTATCTGATTTGGAAAGTGACTAAATCAAGACATGGCTTGAAAAATGCACAAAAGTCCTATTTTGAGGTTTTGAGAGGTGACTTTGTGATTTTGGTGTTACAGGTCACTTGTGAGAGTTTAGACAGCTTAGATATGACATATTGGATGTGTTTGGATCATGAGCTGTGGTGGAATTACTCTCTAACTCAAAAACTCAGAGTTACCTTGCTAAAGAAGGTATTTTTGCCTAAAGAAAGAGATTTTGAGGAAAGCAAGTGTTGTAGTGCTTTGGTGTACTCAAACTGAACACAATTGAGCTCTATTTATAGTAGAGTAAGTTTGTTTGGCTGCAATAGTGAATGGCATCTGCAGCAGAGGTTTAGCCAATGTTGAGCAATGAGAATCCAAGTCTCCTCTAGCCATTGACTAGAGATTAGGGCACAGGCTGTTGGTTCCCTAGTTGTTGGATAAGTCTTGAATGAATTTAGTTGGAAATGGCTCAGTCCATGCCACCTTGGTGCATCCATTAAATGCTCCAATCCAAAATTGGAGTCTTGTCCCTCTTTTAGGCATTTCTAGGTTTGGCATGCTACTTTTGGTTCCAAAGACTTGGGAGGCTGATGGATCAGTGTTTGTCCCTCCTTGGTCTCCCCTTGAGGTGTTCAGATGGATAAATTTGCTTGCCCTTTGCAAAATTTGAGCAAATCGAGCAAAATCCCCAAATCTGCCTTGCCATGATAGTTTGCAGCAAGGCATATTGGCATTGTCATATCTCATGGCTCAAGTGGATTTTGATGGAGTTCTTGACCATTTTGGAAAGCCCTCATATGATACAACAACTGTTTGATCATAGTTGGTTTTGATACCTTTTGAATCCAAGTGAAAAACCCCCTACTTTTGGAAAAAAAGCAAGACAGATTCTGACTTAGTGAAAATTTCACCAAGTGTTGGAAAAAGTGACATTTTCACTTTTTGTGATTTTGAGCATTCCATAACTTAAAATCCATGAGGAATTGGAATGAGTGTGTTTGAAGCTTTTGTAGAGTGCCATGAGAGCTACAAATCCAGCTTTGAATGGGGAAAATGGTCTTGTGGTTTAGGAGTTATGATCCTCCAAAGTTGGTACCCTTGTGAAAAATCCATCATTTTAGGGTTAAAGAACCATAATTGTGAAAAATCTCAAAAAGTCAAAGTTGACTTTTGTGCACAGTTGACTTTTTGTCAGATGAATTCCAAACTGTGCGATCCTTTATGAAATCAAGTCCTTGACCTAAATCAAACTTGATGGATTGATTTCATAGGTGTTATAGGGTGTATTGAATCATGTCCCAAGGTTTGGGAGGATGCCTGGGTCAAAAGTCAAAGGTACAGTTGACTTTTTTTCCTCAAAACCGTAATTGTGGATCAATGTGGTTTATTAGAGACCCTCAAATCCTCTTGAGGTCTTGGCTCATGATTTATCCCAAAAGTCAACTTAGGGGTGAATTAGGTCAAGAAACCCTAATTCCTGATTTTTAGTGAATGCATCCCCTGAGGCTAAATTGACTTGATGATTAGGTTTATGATATCCCTTGGAGCATCTTAGGTTATGCTTTGAAGCATTGGCTCATACCCAGAGGAAAATTTCCATCTGGAGGCCCTGGTCGACCAAAACCCTAATTTGGTGACACTGGCGATCTTGAGGCTTAATCCACTAAGAATGCTGCAACCTTATGCTTGATTCTTGTTGTGGGAGTCCTCTTGATCCATTGTGGATGTTTGAGAGGTTTAGACAAATTGAAGATCATGTCAATTCTTGATTGATCCTTTGTCTAAGGCTCAGAGAGGGCTTGAAACCCTAACTTTTGATAGTAGTGATGCTCGCCCATCTTTGGGGGGATTGATGAGGCATGATGGTACATCCATATTATGATAATAATTTGTCCAATGATGGGAAATCTTAGTGGTCAAAATTTGGGGTATGGCAGATGCCCCTATTTAATCTTCTTGGACCCGAAGGTGGGAATGGCGAAGGTATTCGGGCATTCGGGTGCAAGAGGATTAAATATTGGAATACCCGAAATTTTGATGGTGGTTATGAATGGTAGCTTACGCATTCATCTTCTTTTGTTAAGCAATGATGCTTAGAAAAGATAAAAACTTCCCCTCGATCCTGGTCTTCTGCCAAGGAATTGGCCTAAGTTTCTGAAATAAACTTCCCCTCGATCCTGGTTTCCTACCAAGGAACTGGTCTCAGTTTCTGATGTAAACTTCCCCTTGATCCTAGTTTCCTACCAAGGAACTGGTCTAAGTTTCTTTTGTAAACTTCCCCTCGATCCTAGTTTCCTACCAAGGAACTGGTCTCAGTTTCTGATGTAAACTTCCCCTCGATCCTGGTTTCCTACCAAGGAACTGGTCTAAGTTTCTTTTGTAAACTTCCCCTCGATCCTGGTTTCATACCAAGGAACTGGTCTAAGTTTCTTTTGTCAATAAACTTTATTGACAAGGGACGCTATGTGTAGCGGTTTTCCTCAAACTTCTCGCTGAATTTTCCTGGGGAGATGCCATTTGATGGAAAAAGTGGTGATGTCAGACTTGCTGGGGAACCCATTCGCCTGAGTTGTAGAGGTGCACAAACTTCTCTGTTTGGAGATGCCATTTGTCGAATCTACCTGGGAAAACAAGTCTCTTGAGAGACTGCTTTTGCTTGAGGATTTTGCATCATACTTTTCTCGGGATCTTCTCGGAGAAATGCCATATGATGTGATCTAATTTTGAGGTGCTGATGACCTTTTCGTCAGCGTATTTTTCAGAGAAAAACTGCTGTATTGCCGAATCTCTGATTAAAAGGCTTCTAGGGATTTTCCTTAATCAGGGAAAGCGAAGATATCACCTTCAATGGCGAAGAGTGATGCTTGTCGCAGGTCTCCTTGTTTTTCAAAGGTTTAAGTTATCAAAGTGGTCAAGGGACCAACTTGTATCCAGAAATAAACTGGAGGCGAGAGATTGTTCAGACGCAACACTTCCTGACGAGGAAAGGTCTGATAACTCGATTGAGAAGACTTTTATCACTAGGGGACAAGACCGACTGGAGTGATAGTGATGCAATATGAATGCGAATGTAAATCAATAATGCATGATGTATATATGTTTATGCTGACAAAACTGACGCGACATACAGACTAGTAGATGAACATGACTGGATACTCGGCCATAGCGGGAGATGAAAAGTATCACTGGTTCACGAAAGCAATTATGCCTTGCTTAGGAGAGATAGTCCCTGCGGGGAACAACCGTTGGCCGGGCTTAGGAGGTAAGAACTCGGTCGAGGGGTGTCAGATGAAATACGTCTCTGACACAGTTGATCCTTCATTCAGATGCACTGGTTTAGAAGAAGTACTTTGATTCTGCACTTTGAAGCTCTCTTACTTCTGGAGAAGCAATCGATGTTCTTTCGATGTTCAACAGTAAAAAAAAATTGCCATCTTTATTTTAAAAAGCATAAAAAGTTTTAACAAGTAAATTCATTTTTGTTTTATTTCAAGAATCGCCGATAATGTTAAAACGTCGTTCTGTAAAGCTAAAACAAATAAGAATTGCAAACAAAATCACAAGGGCTCAAATTTTATTGATAGGATGGAAATCAGCCAAGCGCATGATTCCATAGAGTATTTACAAAGTTAGAAAATGGTAATTTTAAGCGAAAAGGGCTACATTAAAACATAACGACCACTATCCTTCTACCAACTTTGAATTCGGGACATTTTGAGCTTCTGTCGAAGATGACTTTGACTGGAGTTTTCTGATGGATGGTGTAACTGCGGCTAAGGGGCTTACCCCTGTTGAACATAGTTACTTGCCATTATCCCTAAATTTTTCCTGGATCGTACTTTGAGATTTCCAATCCACCGGGATGATTTTTTTTTGCTTGTGTCTCTAATTTTTGCTTCGACCGCCCTTTCGGGATTTCAATCCACCGAGACGTTCTTTTTTTTTTTAGTTTAGGCGAAGTATTTCTTGACTACGTCAACATTTATGGGGTAGGCAAATTCTTCTCCATCCATGGTTGCAAGTCTCAAGGCGCCGCCTGAGAAAGCTTTCTTGACCACATAGGGACCGTCATAGTTCGGAGTCCACTTGCCCCGAGAATCAGTGAGAAATGATTGTATCTTTTTGAGCACAAGGTCTTCTTTTCTGAAGATACGAGGTCGGACCTTTTTGTCAAACGCCTTCTTCATTCTTTGCTGATACAACTGACCGTGGCATAGTGTCGTTATTCTCTTTTCTTCGATCAAATTCAGTTCGTCGTGTCGACTTTAACACCATTCAGCTTCTGTTCTTAGCTTCCATCAATACCCGAATTGATGGGATCTCTACTTTGATGGGGATCACTACTTCCATGCCATGTACTAAAGAGAAAAGGGTTGCCCCTGTTGAAGTGCGGACAAATGTGCGATAACCGTGAAGAGCAAAGGGTAGCATCTCGTGCCAGTCTTTATAGGTTACAACCATCTTTTGAGCGATCTTCTTGATGTTCTTGTATGCCGCTTCTACCGCTCAGTTCATCTTAGGTCGGTAGGGAGATGAGTTATGGTGTTCGATCTTGAACTCAGCACATAACTCTTTTATCATCTTGTTGTTCAAGTTAGATCCATTATCCGTAATGATCTGGCTTGGGACACCATAACGACAGATGATATTATTTTTGATAAATCGGACCACCACCTGTCGGGTTACATTGGCGTATGACGCTGCTTTGACCCACTTAGTGAAGTAATCAATGACTACCAGAATGAACCGATGTTCATTTGAAGCCTTGGGTTCAATCATGCCAATCATGTCGATTCCCCATATGGAAAAAGGCCATGGGGAAGAAAGAACTTTGAGATGTGTTGGCGGTACATGGATTTTGTCCGAGTATATCTAACACTTGTGACACTTCCTCATGTACTTGTAGCAATCGGATTCCATGGTCAACCAATAGTACCCTGCTCTTAGAATTTTTCTCGCCATTGTGTGTCCATTGGCATGAGTGCTAAAGGATCCTTCGTGAATTTCTTTCATCAGCATGTCTGCTTCTGGTCTGTCTACGCATCGGAGCAAGACCATGTCAAAATTTGGCTTATAGAGTGTATCACCGCTTAGAAAGAAGCTGCCAGCCAGCCTTCTGAGGGTTTTTCTGTCCTTCCTTAGTGCCCCAGGTGGGTACTCTTGTTTCTGAAGAAAGCATTTGATATCGTGATACCAAGGTTTGTCATCTATGACTGCTTCAATCGCAAAGATGTAAGTGGGCCTTTCAAGGCGCATTATGTCGATCTTAGGTAGGTCATTCCATTGACCTACACTAATCATGGAAGAGAGAGTGGCTAACGCATCAGCCATGTGATTCTCTTCACGAGGGATATGATGAAACTCGATTCTATTGAAGAATGGTAACAACCTTCTCGCGTAATATTTGTAAGGAATCAATCCTGATTGGTATGTGTTCCAATCTCCTTTGATCTGATTGATAACCAGGGCTGAATCACCATATAGATCCAAGTTTTTGATCCTTAAGTCTATCGCTTCTTCGAGACCCATGATACAAGCTTTGTATTCGGCCTCGTTGTTTGTGCACTTGAACGTAAGTCGGGCAATGAAAGGAATGTGGGTACCCTGAGGTGTTATGATGATTGCCCCAATTCCGTTTCCATAATGATTGACGGCTCCGTCAAAGATAAGTCCCCATTGGGAACCTGGTTCTGGCCCTTCACTGGGTAGCGGTTCATCGCAATCTTTCATTTTCAAATACATGACATCTTCTTCTGGGAAGTCAAACCCGATTGATTCGTGATCGTCAATCGGTTGATGAGCCAAATGATCGGCTAAAATACTTCCCTTAAAGGCTTTATGAGCGTGGTATTTGATGTCATATTCTGATAACAACATCTGCCAACGGGCAATCCTTCCCGTGAGAGCAGGTTTTTCAAAGACGTACTTGATTGGATCCATTTCTGAGATTAACCAAGTAGTATGACGAATCATGTACTGGCGAAGACGTTTGGCTGTCCAAGCCAAAGCACAGCAAGTTTTCTCAAGCATAGTATACCGAGTCTCGCAGTCGGTGAATTTCTTGCTCAGATAGTAAATGGCAGACTCTTTCCTTTTGGTTTCGTCTTATTGGCCAAGTACACAGCCCATCGAGTCCTCTAGGACTGTTAGGTAGATGATCAGTGGTCTTCCTTCCACTGGAGGTGATAGAATCGGTGGGTTCGACTGGTACTTCTTGATACTGTCGAAGGCGGTTTGGCAATCTTCTGTCCAAACGCAGTCCTGGTTCTTTTTGAGTAATTTGAAAATCGGCGCACATGTGGCGGTCATGAGGAATATGAATCGGGAAATGTAATTCAGACGTCCCAGGAATCTTCTGACTTGTTTTTTTCAGTTTTCGGAGAAGGCATTTCTTGAATGGCCTTGACCTTGTCAGGATCAACCTCAATTCCTTTCTGGCTGACAATGAACGCTAAGAGTTTCCCTAAATGTGCACTTATTGGGATTCAAGCGGAGTTTATATTTTCTCAACTGCTCAAATAGTTTTGACAGGTGGGTCACATGCCCCCCCTCTGTTCTAGATTTGGCAATCATGTCATCGACATATACCTCGATTTCCTTGTGTATCATGTCATGAAACAGAGTAGTCATGGCTCTTTGATAGGTTGCCCCGATGTTTTTCAAACTGAACGACATTACCTTGTAATAAAAGGTACCCCATGGGGTAATGAACGAAGTTTTCTCCATGTCTTTTGGCACCATTTTAATCTGATTGTAGCCCGAGAATCCATCCATGAAGGAGAAAATTTTGAACTTTGCTGTACTGTCTACCAGCATGTCAATGGGTGGTAAAGGAAAGTCATCCTTTGGACTAGCCTTGTTTAGATCTTTGTAATCCACACACATTCTGACTTTTCCGTCCTTTTTCGGAACGGGTACGATGTTGGCTAACCATTGAGGATATTCTGATGTAGCGAGGAAACCCGCGTTAATTTGTTTCTGTACCTCCTCTTTGATTTTGATGGCCATGTCCAGGTGAGTCCGTCTCAACCTTTGTTTCACTGGCGGACATTCTGACCTTAACGGTAATTGATGCTCCATGATGCTGGTATCCAACCCTGGCATGTCCTGATAGGACCAAGCGAATACATCGGGAAATTCTTTGAGAAGCTTTGTCAAACTCTCTTTGGCAGTTGGACTGAGCAATGCCCCAATCCTGATCTCTTTTCTCTCTTTTTCCGAACCCAAGTTTACTATTTCCAGCGGCTCTTTGTGAGGTTCGATGGACCTTTCCTCCTCTTTGAGTAGTCGGGAGATCTCTTCTGGAATTTCATTGTCAACTTCTTCTTCAGCCTCGAATACCGGGACTTCAAAGTTGGGAGAAGGCATCGGATCGTATGTTTCAACGGGGTTTAAAACAAGCAATCTGCATGACGTGATGATTCGTGTTTAAAAGAGATAGAGAGAAATGCAAGAGTGTGGGCAGTGTTTTTTTTTTAAAACTGCTTGTTTATTTTTGAGTTGTTTTTTAGGATTACCATTTTTTGAAAAAGCGAAAAGAGAAAATAGCAATTAATGCGGAAATTACAGAACGACGTTATTTTATTTATGAACAAGTCGATTCTTGAAACTACAACCCTATAAAACAAAACTCTGTCGCTTTGGGCAAAGCGAAGTGGGAAATTTACAGAAAGTGAGCCCTATCAAAATATCTGTTTCACCTGGGCAGGGTGAAAGGTTAAAGACGGAAATTACTTTGACTTATGAATAATCTTCGTAACATCCACAGCAACCCATTGGTGGTGAACTCCTCGGTGAATCACAAAATCTGGTACCTTCTTTCTTGGCTTGTCCTCAGAAATGACGTTGATTTCTGGCGGAGCAGGATCATTGGAATCTGTCTCCCAGGCAGAGTTGTTGTAGGAGGATTCCTCTGTTGTATTTTTCATAGTATTTGTGCCCTCAGGCAAATCTCCCCATCCAGTCGGCTGGATGTCTTCGAGCCTGATATAAGAGCTTTCAGGAGCGGTGTACTCGACCATGAAGTCAAATTTTCCACTGGGTTGTCCCAGGGTGTCCCACACTTCTGTGGAACTGGAGGAGACATCTCTCTCGATGACGTTGACCTTGGGAAAAGCATAGTTAATGAATTCTAGTCCCGCAAACTTGGGGAATTCATCGTCGCTCTGGACGTTTTTTGAATGACCTGAGTGTTGATCCCATGACATGGTGGGGACGTGAGTATTCTATTCAATGATGCTCAGTTGATTTTCATTGTTCGGCTGATTTTCTTGCCCCGTGTCTCCTGGGTACGGCTGCCAGATAGGCAGGCCATCCATCGGGCCATAATAGTAATGGTCAAAGTTGTATTTCATCAGAGTATCTTCCTCTAATGAATTTGGCGGAGCACGACATCCTTCCGGATCACAACCTCCGTATATCATTTTGACGTCTGACCTCGGTATAAATCTCGGACTCTGTGTGGGATAGCAAAATGGCGTAGGCACTTCTTCCCGAGACATATAACCATCCTCGTTAAGATAGGACTTCCATTCTTTATCTGTGTCGGAGGAATCTTCCTCGTTGATGGTATGGACTACTTGAGGCACTAGGTGAAGGAAACCTCCATTGTGGAAGAAGTTCTGAATGGGATGAAAACTTTCATCGCTGGTAGCTGTCTGGGTACAGGTTGAGGAAAAACCAAGACCCTTCTTTGTTTTGTTATCAGTAGGAATGACAAGTTGTCCCCATCCTTTCGTATTGTTACTTTCAATTGCCTCGAGAGCATCTTTGTATGAAGAAATCGAGGTTCCTTTCTCTGATTGATTCTCGTTGCTCACCAAAAGTGCTTGGAACCGAGTTCCAACAACCTCCTCGAGTTCTATACAAGTAGATAATGACAGGTTACTCACGATCAAGGCTTGTTCTCCACAGACCATGATGAGTTGATAGTTCTTGACGAATTTCAGTTTCTGGTGCAGTGTTGAAGTGACTTCCCCAGCCTGGTGTATCCAAGGTCTTCCTAATAAACAGCTGTACGCTGCCCGAACGTCCATGACCTGGAAAGTGATTAGGAAAGTGTGAGGACCGATAGTTATAGGAAGGTCGACTTCGCCGATAACTGCTTTTCGAGACCCGTCAAATGCTTTGACGATAACCTCACTGCCCCTCATCGGGGATCCTTTGAATTATAGTCGCATTAAAGTGGACTTCGGTATAACATTGATGGCTAATCCTGTGTCTACCAGTACACTGGCTAAAACATCGTCCTGGCAGTTAATTGTGATATTGAGCGCCATGTTGTGGCGTTTGGCCTCCTCTGGGAAATCCTCATCACTGAATCCTAAGTTGTTGCAGGAAGTGATGTTAGAGACGATGATGTTGAACTGTCGTATTGACACATCCTGTTCCATAAAAGCCTGCTCTAAGACTTTCTGTAGAGCCTCTCTGTGGGCTTCGGAACTGAGTAAAAGTGATAGCTCAGACATCTTTGAAGGAGTTTGTAACAGTTGATCAACAATGTTGTATTCACTCCTTTGGATGAGCTTTAGCATCTCATCATCATTTTTCGAAAGGTCAGGATTACTGGATTGACCGACTGGTGGATCAGGAACTTCGGTCTGAAGTTCCTTTTCTTTGGTAAGTTCTCCAACTCCTCGGTTGAAGATTTGATCGCTCCGCGTTACTCGACTGATGTCTGCAATATTCACGACGGAGGGTAATGGAATTTCCTTTCCATTCTCAATTATTGTTGCACCGTATTTGTAAGGGATCGCCTTAGCAGACTCATACGGTAATGGTCCTGGCAGATAGATAACTACAGGAGCCTTCTGATTTTTCTGACTGTCATAAGTAACTTCAATCAGTTCCTGTCTAGGAACTTTTGATTCGTGTAGTAGAGGGATGATGGGATAAACATCCTTGTTCCTCTCAGGATCAGAGATTACAACCACGTCTTTGATTTGATCAGCGAAGTAGTCGGGCGTCCAGTTGATAGACCCCGAAACTGAATATTGTTGAATCTCTTTGCGGTCCAACTGACTCTGAAGGGCTGTCCGCACGAGGTAGCATCCTTGGTTATTTTCTGAGAAGACTCTACAGCGCTCGTAGTTATGTGGTGGCACCTGGCCACGTCCGCTTTGAATATAATGTAACCTTACTAGATCTGTTTCCGTTGATCGAACATTCTGACTTTGATGCCAAGTAGGGTTCCCGTTAACCACACTGATTTGTTGTGTGTCTTCATCCATATAGATCGGAAGCCACCAGTGGTTTAACATATTTTGTAAAGTTCTTTGAACGAGAGCACACCCTTGGTTACTCTCACTGCATACTTTACAGCTCAGATAATCATGTGAAGTGAGAAAACCGAGTTGGACTTACTTGGCGTGTAACTCCACCAAGCTGGTATTCATCAGACGAATATCAAAGATTTGAATCATGTTGATCTGATAAAGATTTCTATCATGGTAGTCTTGGAACCATCCAAGATCCATCTGACGCTGGAGGGCCTCTTGTACAAAAGAGCATCCCTGATTGTTTTCCGAGCAAATTAGACAGGAATCATAATCGTGTCGTGGCAGATCATGATACTGGCCTTTACTTGAGTGCATTGCCACCAAGTTGACATTCATTGCACGGATGTCGTGGTTCTGAATAATGTTGGAATTCGTATAGGTCATGTTGACTCCCCGAACTCGATACTCTTGGATCCATCCGATATCCAATTGTTCTTGTATAGCTGATTGCACCACAAAACATCCCTGATTATTCTTAGAGCAGATATCACACTGGTGATAATTATGAGGTGGCACATGGCCATATCCACTCTATCTACAATGCATCTTGACCAAGTTAGCCCTCAATAAGAGTACATCGTGAATTTGATAGCTGTTGTTAGACTCTCCCTCTATCAAATTAACTGCAGCTTTTTCATGTTGAGGCAGCGGGTTCGTGAAAACATTCGGATTCATATCTTTGAAAGATAAGACCCCGCTCCTAACAAACTTTTGCACGTCGGATTTGAAACTGAGACAGTTTTCTATGTTATGCCTTGGTCCTCCTTGATGGTAAGGACAAGTCTGATCGGCTTTGAACCAAAAAGGCGGATTCTCCGGTACTGTAAGAGGAGACCTAGTTTGGACATGCCCCTTGACCAGTAGTAACAGAAATAATTCTGCGTACAACATTGGTATAGGGTCAAACCCTGGTGGTCGCGTTGTACGGTTGTTGTTGTACGGAGGACGAGTCTGCTGAAGAGACTATTGTGTCCTTTGCTGAAGTTGTTGTTGATTAGGTTGGCTTTGCGCAACCTGAGGTTGATACGTAGGAACAGGTGCGGGGTTGATAGCAGGAGTTACAACTGCTATTGGTTGATATCGTCGCCTTTGCTTTCCGAGAGAGATATTCCCGATATCCTGCTCTTTTTTCTTAGGGAGAGCACTACCATATTGTTTTGTACTACTCGATGATCCAGCGTCTTTAACCAGACGTCCTTCTCGGACGGTTTCCTCGAGACGTACCCCATACCGACCATTTCGGTGAAATCACTGGGCACACTGGCGACCATTCTGTCATAGTAAAATGAGCTCAAGGTCTTTAAGAAGATCTTTGTCATCTGCTTTTCCTCCAGAGGTGGAGAAATCTGAGCGGCAATTTCATGCCATCTCTGAGCGTATTCTTTAAAGGTTTCCTTGTCCTTTTGTGACATCGATCTGAGTTGATCTCTGTCCGATGCCATGTCCAAATTGTATTTATATTGTTGAACGAAGGCAGCACCAAGATCTCTTAATGTACCAATCATGGCGCGGTTTAAACCCATGTACCATTTTAATGCGGCACCGGTTAAACTATCCTGAAAGTAGTGAATCAGCAGCTCCTGGTTCTTTGTCTGAGCTGACATTCGTCGAGCGTACATCACTAAATGGCTTTGAGGGCAAGAATTACCCTTGTACTTTTCAAAGTCGGGCACCTGGAATTTGTGCGGGACTTTCACATTGGGGACCAAACAAAGGTCTGCGGCGTCTTTTCCAAATAGATCCTGACCGCGAAGGGCTTGTAGTTCTTTCTGCATTTCCAGGAACTGTTCCTTGAACTCGTTCATTCTGTCGAACATGCTGTCATTTCCACCAGAAGGTAACTGTTGAATCTGTCCTTCCGGGACAGTGTGTACCACGGGTGGTGGTATAGTCATTATGGCCGAGACTCTCGGTGCCTCCCGAAGTTTGTAACCTTCAGGAGTTGCTGTCATGCCCCTGGCATCTTCGTTTTCCCAAAGTTTGTAACCTTCAGTACCAGCGGTTTCTGCTGAAGTTTCCGGATCTTTAGTGATCGGCGGAATATATCCTTCCAGGATATAGTTAATAGGCATGCCCAGGGACGATCTTTCGGCATTTTGTACCTAGGATCGGACTTCTCCACTATGGGCGTTGATGTGATCTCTGGGATCACAGTCCTTTGTTGTTGCATCTGAGCTTCTGCCAGAACTTGCATGTTGTTATGAAGCTTTCTCAGATCCTCTTTCAAAGTGTCAATCTCTTCCCTTAACTCTCTGTTCTCTTCCTCGAGATCATCCATCTTTTTCTGACGATTGGCCCGAGTATTGTACGAATGAGACAGTTTGACTCTAGAATCGAGACGCAAACGTGAGATTCGTAGCTAAGAAGAATGCGTTAAGCGAGAATGATGAATGATATGCAACGATTATATTAATTGTTTGTTTTCGTTTATTCAAAGTAAACTTCGACAATTGGATTGCAAATATCAAACAGTGGGGAAACCCCATTTTATTGAATTCAAAGGATTGCGGAAATGGAAATACAGTAGATTACAAAGTGCTGAAAAAAAGGAAACCTAAACTAATGGATCCTGAGTCCTCTCTGAGGAGAGATCAGGTGCTGGTTCTAGTGCTTTCCTTTTCTTTGACCGTGGCTCTTGAGCCGTTGTCGGGTTGTTATTCCTTTGCCAAGTGAAAGGAGCGAGCATATTCCTTTGGTCATCCTGATTTTCTACAGCATGTTGCTCTAAAATTTCAATCAGAGCATCTTTTTCTCTTAATAGCTGCTGTATTTTCTTACACTCCACATTGAGAATACGATACTTGTTCCTCCAAGACCTCTTTTCTTACTGAACTTTGCTGAGAGTAACCTGAAGCTTTTCCGTCTCAGACATAAAATAAAGGGCAGAGTCCCTTAATGGAAGAACTTCCTGACGAGGGTAAGGCATCCTCAGCTTGAGAGCTCTAGTTTGTACCCAATGGAGATAAGGCTCCATCGAGATACAGTCCGGTTTTCCTAGAGACTCTCGTCCTTTCCTATGAACGTGTTTCCAAGCGTGCACTATTTCCGTCTTTAGTGCCTGTCATTTTCTCCTTCCTTGAAGAAAAAACCTTCCAGATAAGCATTATGCGGGACATGCCTCATTGGGTATCCAAATTGCCGACGAACCAACACTGGATGATAGTTGATTCCTCCCTTAGTTCCTATAAGGGGTACATTTGGAAAATTTCCACAACAGTCAATGATTCTGATCCCGTCGTAGATTCGATTGTAGCAATTGATGTCGGAGTTGGTAAGAGACATGATTCTCTACGACCAACATAAAGTATTATTTTGATCCCAAAATGCAGCAGACTTGGGCAAATGGGAAGTGAACCATTTGTACAGCAGGGGTACACAACATGTGATCATTCCTCCGCTGTATAAACTCCTTAAGTGTACCGAATGATACGCATCTGCGAGTAAGGTCGGTACGGGGTTGCCAATCAGACAAATCTTAATGGCGTTGATATCTACAAAGTTATCAATGTTGGGAAACAAAAATAACCCGTAGGTGAGCAAAACAAAGATGCTCTCGAAAGCGGCCACGTTCCCTATACTGGCAAAGTACAGGGCTTTCTTTATTAAGAATTGGGCTGGCAAACCTTGGATGCCACCCTTAGTGGTCATGTGAGTCCTGACTTCTGACTCGTCCAAATAAATTGCTCTTGCAATGGTTTAATCCTTTGGAATTTCTTCCAGTCCAGAAAAGGGAGCCAGATCAGTGATATGGAGATCAGTTAAGTGAGAATACTCCTCCAGTGTTGGTGCTAGTTGATAATCCGGGAATGTGAAACAGTGATAGACTGGATCATAGAACTGGATTAGTGTGGACAAGATTCCTTCGATTACATGGACCCTTAATAGAGATAGGAGTCCCCCATACTTGGCTCTGAAAGCCTCGTGGTTGGTGGTCATTCTCGCCAAACCTCTCAAATCTTCTAACTTTGGAACCTTGAATGTGTACTTATGAGTTTTCCTTCTACCGAAATCCATAACGCAATCTCCTTTCTCTGACATTTACAATCATTGTCTTAGTTTAATTTGAAAAAGAGAGACTAGAAGAGAAGATTTTTCTTTGTTTGATGTTTTTTAAATGAATGTATGAATGCAGCACACAAAAACATAGAAAAAACATGGGGTCAAAGGATCGGTGTCATGAAGTCAAGGCTCTACCCCCCCTCCCCCAAGGTTTATACTGGTGATTTTTTGTACCTGTCCGCAAAATCATTGACCCCTCTTGGGATAACAACAGCAAGCGGATCGCCAGCGAGCTGATGCATCCTAGAGTGATCTCAGATGAGGGTAGTATCGCGTGACAACTATTTCCGATAGCTTCCGCACTACAAAATGGCTTAAGTCTACTAAAAACCTCAACTTCTCAGATAACCCAGTCGACCACACTACTTTCAACAACCGAAGTCGTATAGGCAATGTATCTACAAAGGGAGTCTCCACTAAGTTTAATGGTCGGTCGGGGACTCTTAACTGGAACTCACTCCCATTAAGATTACCCGCATTGCCATCACATATCTTAGGTGTATACTCAATCTTTCCACATACGACATCACACACATTTCCATTAGCAGAAAAATAAACACAGATATCAATTAGGAAAAGCAGTATATATATTTGTCTTAATCATCCTAGACCTCTAGTCCTATGATCCTATGCAGACAATGACTCCCCAGCAGAGTCGCCATTTCTGTGACATTTTGAGAACTCAGGGTTTTCTACCTAAGATTGTAAGAAAAAGATTGGGCCCCTCGGTGGGCGCCATTTTTTCTGTAGCGCGATTTTTGTGGTCCTGAGTCACGATCGCACGGGTACTACAGTTCGATTCATTTTTTTATCCTATTGAGCTGACTAAGGAAGGGAAATAGATGTCTCCAATTAACCGTGCTTGCATACTGAGTTTGAACAGCGGTCTGTTAGGATACAGATGTTATGTGGAAGTGGGGCCCAATCTTTGGTTATTTCGCCTGAGAACACTGTATCTGGATCATTTGTGAGGTTTTTGATACTGTGTTTAGATTTGATGCTTTTGGGTTGATTTTGGTGGAGATACTGGATTTTGGGTTTTTGATTAGTGTGCTCGCTAAGATTTTTTCAATCTTATGCCTATGTATTCCCGTTTGACGAAACAAGGAAATCAGAGCGATCGTAGTTCCTCATATTCAATGGGAGGAAAAAGGTCATTTTGGTGTCTTGTTCAAAGCCCAAGACGTGAAGCTAAATGTGGTTTGTATCTTGTTCAAAGCCCAAGATGTGAAGCTGAAGGGTATATTTGTATCTTGTTCGAAGCCCAAGATGTGAAGCTGAAGGGTTTTGACTTTAGAGAGAATTTGTCATCTCTAAAGAGGGGTATTTGGTCTGTTTGTCACGACTGTTGGGGTGACTAGTTATAAAGGAGAATTACTTTAACTGGGATATGTGAATCCAGCAATACCATAATTTCCTTTATAGGGAGTTTTAACCTGAAGGAGAAGACTTTTACCCAGTGTAGAGCAATGCCACCTTTCCATAGGAATTTCTCTTGCTAAAAGAGGGACAGTGGCGTGGATGTAAATAATCCAGAGACTTGCCGCTTACAGCAATTAGATGAAGGAAAAGGAGTTGTTGATGTTTGTATACTGAGAGCAAGGCACAGATTGATGCTAAAAGGTTGATTGACTCAACCGAGGTTTCCTTATACAAAGCCTAAGAGGAGGCTATTGACCCAACAAGAGGGTGCTTTTTATCTGTCTCGTACGAGGCCCGAGATAGAGGCTAAAAGGGTTGACTCAACAAGAGAGTGCTATTATACTCAACAAGAGAGTGTTTTTGTATCTCGTACGAAGCCCGAGATGGAGGCTAAAAGTGTTTGACTCAACAAGAGAGTCTTTTATACTCAACAAGAGAGTGTTTTTGTATCTCGTACGAAGCCCGAGATGGAGGCTAAAAGTGTTGGACTCAACAAGAGAGTCTGAAAAGGTTAGCTCCGCTAGGGGAGAATAATTATACGAAGCCCAAGAAGAGGCTATTCGTTGGCGACTGTTTCAGTTTAGTGACAGGTCCAACATGTTGGATAAAAGAGAAAATCAGTTCTTATGAAGGGAACGATTAAGGGTAAGGCTGTGCTTTGGTACTGATCAGAGGATCAGGGTTATTTTCTGTTCTTTAAGAAAATGGGAAATCCAAAGGTTATTGAGACTGTCCAAGTCTACTGGTGTCTTTAGAAATCGATTCTCAGATAGTGAATGATCTTTGTATGATGCCCAAGAGAAGGCTGGTCTGTTAAGGGATGAAGGTCAACCCATTACCTGGTCTGAAACTTGACTCAGAAAGACAGCTCTAGCAAATTGATGACTAGGTTCTGTTCCTATACCTGTAGAGGTCTCTGGGTCCTTGTACTAAGCCCAAGAGAAGGCATGAGAGCTTTTAAGAAGCCGAAGGGTCCTTGTACAACGCCCAAGAAGAGGCGGGGATGCTTTTAGGAAGCCTGTGGGTCCCCAAACCCCGAGAAGTTCAAGACATTCCATTCACAGAGAATAGATCAAGCCAGGAAAGTCCGAGCATTTAGAAGAAACTCAAGAGATGTTATTCACGGAGAATAGATCAACTCTGGGGAGTAGAGTTTCTTTGACAATTTCTAAGAGTGACAGTCTGAGAAAGGGTTCACCGAGAATGCTGCCTTTCACGTCTCTATATTGTTTAACCCCAAGAGGAGGGAAGACCGTATCTGGTAATCCTATGGGGATCTAGTTTTGTTTGTATTTAAGAGTGACCAACAAGGCTTTACCTAGTGCTAGACGTAGTTGCCGGGGAAAACTCTAAATAACTATACTAGTGTTACACAGTTGATATTTGACAAGTATATAAAAGTTTGTGAAAGAAGACTTACAGTGAGCAGCCCCACAATACAGTTATATATATATGAAAGCGGATAAAGAAAGCGGGTAAACACTTACTCGGTTGTAGAGCTTACATGCTGTTTTGTTAGTTGTTCAACAAATAAAACTTTGATAACAATATTATATTAAAAACCAAAGGAGAAAGTGCTTTGAAAAGATTGTTGGGGCTTACAGCTCAAGGAGAGGCCCAAGGTTTAACGATGATTGCACCGTTGTTTTAAAATTGTACAGGGACTTATACAAGTGACTGAGGCCCAAAAAAGGTTTTCTGTAAAAAGGGATGGGTCTTACACTCTCTCAAGAGGCCCAAAGGTTTTTAAAGAATGGGTCTTATAGCTCGAGGAGAGGCCCAGGGTTTTCTTTTGGAATGGCGATCGCGCCGAGATTTTCGAAAACGTAGTGGGTCTTATACAATGGCTGAGGCCCAAAAAAGGTTTTGGTTTTCAAAGGGGTTGGGTCTTACACTTTAATAGAGGCACAAAGAAAAGACATGGGGCTTATAACACAAGGGTAGGCCCATTTGGTTTTGCTAAATAGGTGACGATCGCGACGTTGTTTTTGAAAACACAGTGGGTCTTATACAATGACTGAGGCCCGGAAGGTGGTGTATTTATAAAGGGGTTGGGTCTTACACTCTAATACAGGCCCATGAGAGTTTGAAAATGATTTGTGAGGGTGAAAATCAAAGAAACCCTAATTTTGTTTTCCTTTAAAAATAAATATTTAACGAAAATCAAATAAAATGATAAAAATACCAAATAAGTTTGAATAAACCACTTGTGATTTTTGTTTAAGGTTTGAAAAATGAGGTTTTAATCACAATATGAATTAAAACTCATTTGGTTTTGATTTTCAAAGTAAATATTCACTTTTAAAATGTTTAAAAACAATTAAAAATGAATTTATTCACAAAAAATACTAATTATATTAAATAAATAATATAAATCTGATTTTTGTAGAGTAATATATTTCAACATTTTTGTATTTTTTGCAAAAAAGAACCAATAAAAAATAATTAAAATTGAGGGAGTTATTAATTTTTCAAATCATTAAAAATAATAAGAAAAATAATAAAAAGGTGAAAAAAATAGCAAAAATAGGATCTGGGGCGAGGGGGATTCGAACCCCAGACCTCTTGTGTATACGGCGCGCGCCTTACCACAGGGGTGGTGGTACATCCGTTGATTGAAACACAACCACAAATATACAAGGCTTGCCTTGTTTTTGGCCTGACCCAAGGCAAGGCAAGGCAAGATTTTGGTTGAAAACGTGAAGGCCATAACTTTCTCATTTCTGCATGGATTGGGATAAAATTTAGGTCTATCCTGCCTAGAATTTCACAAGGAATCCAATGGTGGTGGTGTTTTTTTTTTCAGATCATGCTCCTATTGAAAAACCCGATAGTGGTTTTGAAATAGGCCATTATTTGCATTTTCTGTGCCATCTCTTGGTACAAGCATGAATTACATGATAAATTGGTGCAAACACAACACATATAACATGTATAAGAGATGCATGATCAGTGGACATCAAAAGAAAGCATGATTCAAAGAATCCAAGTCGTGATGCTTACCACTTTTTGGAGCTTTTGTGCAATCTGCCAAGTACCTTTTTCCAGAAATGATTTGATGCTTTGGACACCCTCAAATGATCTCTTAGAGGCTTTTAAGATGGTTGGAATCAGCTGGAAACCTCAGGAACAAGTTTGAGCTCTTTCTTGCAAAAGGGGCAAAAGTGGCCAAAATAGCAACTCTCTCAAACAGTTTGCAGCAATGCATATTGGCATTGTCATATCTCATGGCTTAAGTGGACTTTGATGGAGTTCTTGGCCATTTTGGAAAGCCCTCATATGATACAACAACTGTTTGATCATAGTTGGTTTTGATACCTTTTCGATCCAAGTGAAAAATCCCCCTACTTTTGGAAAAAAAGCAAGACATATTCTGACTTAGTGAAAATTTCACTAAGTGTTGGAAAACGTGACATTTTCACTTTTTGTGATTTTGAGCATTCCATAACTTAAAATCCATGAGGAATTGGAATGAGTTGTGTTTGAAGCTTTTGTAGAGTGCCATGAGATCTACAAATCCAGCTTTGAATGGGGGAAAATGGCCTTGTGGTTTAGGAGTTATGATCCTCCAAAGTTGGTACCCTTGCCACTTTATTCCATAACTTAGAAAAATTTCTAAGTTTTTATGGTTACCCCTTTTACAAGTTATCCCACTTTTCTTGATTTTACTTTATGAATGATGATTCCAATCACACATTAACATCATTTTAGGGTTAAAGAACCATAATTGTGAAAAATCTCAAAAAGTCAAAGTTGACTTTTGTGCAAAGTGACTTTTTGTCAGATGAATTCCAAACTGTGTGATCCTCTATGAAATCAAGTCCTTGACATAAATCAAACTTGATGGATTGGTTTCATAGGTGTTATAGGGTGTATTGAATCATGTCCCAAGGTTTGGGAGCATGCCTGGGTCAAAAGTCAAAGGTATAGTTGACTTTTTTTCCTCAAAACCATAATTGTGGTTCAGATGAAACTGAAACTTGTGAATCAAGCTTCTTGGATCAATCCATTGTTATAAATGGATCAATGTGGTTTATTAGAGACCCTCAAATCCTCTTGAGGTCTTGGCTCATGATTTGTACCAAAAGTCAACTTAGGGGTGAATTAGCTCAAGAAACCCTAATTCCTGATTTTTAGTGAATGCATCCCCTGAGGCTAAATTGACTTGATGATTGGGTTTATGATGTCCCTTGGAGCATCTTAGGTTATGCTTTGAAGCATTGGCTCATGCCCGGAGGAAAATTTCCATCTGGAGGCCCTGGTCGACCAAAATCCTAATTTGGTGACACTGGCGATCTTAAGGCTTAATCCACTCAGATTGTTGCAACCTTATGCTTGATTCTTGCTGTGGGAGTCCTCTTGATCCATTGTGGATGTTTGAGAGGTTTAGACAAGTTGAAGATCATGTCAATTCTTGATTGATCCTTTGTCTAAGGCTCAGAGAGGGCTTGAAACCCTAACTTTTGATAGTAGTGAATGCTCGCCCATCTTTGGGGGGATTGATGAGGCATGATGGTACATACATATTATGATAATGATTTGCCCAATGATGGGAAATCTTAGTGGTCAAAATTTGGGGTATAACACAGGGGCGAATGCCCTTCTTTCATACAAAATCTAGGAGCACCCATAATTCACCCTTCTTTTGCTTCCATTTTCTCCCGACGAGGTTGGGGCGAATTCGCTTCGCCCGGCGAGACGGGACTTTCGCCTGGCGAAAAAGCGTGAACCTGCAACTTCTAAGTTGTGATTCTGCACCCACTCAGACCCCAAAGGTCTGCGATTCCAGTACCCAACAGTACAAAAATACTCACAATTCATCACAGAAACAACACAACAACAACAATACATTAAGATAAGTTTTGTCCCTAACATCTAATACATCCTAAAACCCCAATTTCATCATGAACTCGTCAATTTTCCCCGCAAAACCCACTACCTACATGTTTCTACACTTATATCAATTAAAATAATAAAAGATTTCTCCCCATACCTTAGAAAATCTCTTCCGATTCCTCCTCTTTGAGTTCTTCCGAACCCTCTCTAAGCCCTAGATTCTTCTCCCTTTTCTTCAGAGTTTTCCAATATTGTCCTCACTTATTCACGCAACTTTACCACTTAGCCCTTCCTTTTATTTAAAATAATAATAATAATTTAAATTACATTATTCACATTATTCCCTTATTATTATCAAAATAATTCCTAATAAGTCATATACTCTTAAATATCATTAACACAGCGTTAACATCATCAATACCCCACAACATAAATCATCAGACATCACGATAATTCACCAAAATAAGAATATTTATAATAACACAATTAAATAAATATTCTACTCATTTTGGGGCGTTACAACTCTCCCCCACTTTAAGAATTTTCGTCCTCGAAAATTACCTGAAGGAAACAGAGTCGGATACGACTCCCTCATCTGATCATCACGTTCTCAAGTCCAACTTTCACCAGGTGGTCCTCCCCATAACACCTTTACCAAAGTTATGTCTTTACCCCGCAGTTGTTTCACCAAAGCTACGCCATCCATCTGAATCACATGTGATGGATCCGAATGTACTTCCTCAACTAAGACACATGAAACACATCATGTAAATTTGCCAGCGACGATGGTAAAGCAATCTGATAGGCTACCTCCCCTATCCTCTGTATAATATGATACGGACCAACAAAATGTGGAGTGAGCTTGCAAGACTTCAAAGCTCGACCCACATCAGTTACCGGCGTAACTCTCAAAAACACATGATCTCCCTCTTGGAATTCAAGTGTTTTCCTCCTCTTATCATGATAACTCTTTTGACGACTTTGCGAAGCTCTCATCCTTTCTTAGATCATATTAATCTTCTCAATCGTCTCCTGCACAATCTCAGGTCTGAGTACAGCACTCTCGCCTGATTCATACTAACACAAAGGAGTTCTGCACCTCCTCCCATACAACACTTCATACGGTGCCATCCCAATACTAGCTTGGAAATTGTTGTTGTATGTGAACTCAATCAATGGAAAATAAATATCCCAAGATCCCCCTTGATCCCACACACAAGCCCTTAGTAAATCTTCCAAAGACTGGATAGTCCTCTCTGTCTGGCCATCCGTCTGCGGATGATATGCAAAACTCATCCTCAACTTAGTACATAAAGCATCTTGTAAACCTGTCCAGAACCTCAACGTAAATCTCGGGTCCCTGTCCGACACAATACTCGAAGGTATCCCATGCAACTTCACAATTTTCTCAATGTACATCTCAGCTAACTTCTGCATAGAATGGTTAATCTTCATCGCTAAGAAATGAGCCGATTTAGTCAACCTGTCTACAATCACCCAAATAGAATCACTTCCCTTCGCGGTTTTCGGTAATCCCGACACAAAATCCATGGAAATACTATCCCATTTCCATTCTAGAATATTCAACGGCTGCATCATACCCAAAGGCTTCTGGTGTTCAATCTTTGACTTCTGACAAGTCAAACACGCATATACGAACTCCACAATATCCTTCTTCATACCTGGCCACCAAAACAATTTCTGCAAATCCTGGTACATTTTCGTAGCACCGGGATGAATACTCAATCTACTTCGATGCCCCTCTTCAAGAGTACTATTCATAATTTCCAGAACATCTGGGACACACACTCTATCTCTGAACCTCATCACACCATTCTCATCAATCTAGAATTCACCTCTGTTACCTTGGTTAGTCAAGGTCAACTGGTCGACCATTTCAAGTCAGATTTCTTCAAGAATACCACTAGTCAGTTTCAACATACCCAACTTCACACTATCAGAAGTCTCTTCACATACTAAACTCAGATCTCAGAATTGCTCAATTAATTCCAATTCCCTCATCATAAGCATTGAAATATGCAATGACTTTCTGCTCAATGCATCTACCACCACTTTTGCTTTACCTGGATGGTAACTCAAATCAAAATCATAATCCTTCAACAATTCTAACCACCTTCTCTGCCTCATATTTAATTCTTTCTGGTCAAATAAGCATTTCAAACTCTTATGATTACTGAACACTTTGAATTTAGAGCCAAAAAGATAATGTCTCCAAATTTTCAACACAAACACCACAACCGCCAATTCTAAGTCATGCGTAGGGTAATTCCTCTCATGCACTCTCAATTGTCTTGAAGCATAAGCAACAACTTGTCCATTTTTCATCAACAATCCACCGAGGCCCATCTTCGAAGCATCACAATACACCACAAAAGATTCATTCGGATTAGGAAAAATCAAAACCGGAGCGCTCGTCAATTTCTTCTTCAATTCCACAAAACTCTCTTCACATGCAACATCCCACACATAAGCCTGACCCTTTCGAGTTAACTGCGTTAACGGTAACGCCAATCTAGAAAAACCTTCTATGAACTTGCGATAGTAACCTGCCAACCCAAGAAAACTTATTATCTCAGTAGCAGACTTCAGAGTCTCCCACTTTAACACAACATTAATCTTGGAAGGATCAACAACAATCCCACCTCTTGATATCACATGGCCAAGAAAACTCACCTCTTTCAACTAAAACTCACACTTCGACAGTTTTGCATAAAGCCTCTTTTGTTTCAATACTTGAAACACAGTCCTCAAATGCTCAACATGCACTTCTTCAGATTTAGAGTATATCAGAATATCATCAATGAAAACCACAACAAACTTATCTAAATACTCATGGAAAATCTGATTCATATATTCCATGAACACACCAGATGCATTAGACACACCAAACGGCATCATAGTGTATTCATAGTGATCATACCTCGTCCCAAAGGCTGTCTTCGGGATATCATCAGGCTTAACATGAATCTGATGTTAACTAGACCTCAAATCAATCTTACTGAACACACAAGCGCCTACTAGCTGATCCATCAAATCGTCAATTCTCGGAAGTGGATACTTATTCTTGACAGTCACCTTATTCAACTGCCGATAATCAACACACAACCTCATGCTACCATCATTCTTCTTTACGAACAACACAGGAGCACCCCACGGAGAAACACTCGGTCAAACAAACTTCTTCTCAAGCAATTCTTCTAGTTGTTTCTTTAATTCACTTAGCTCAGAAGCTGACATCCGATAAGGAGCCATTGACACCGGACTCGTACCTGGTATCAAATCCACATCTAACTCTACTTCAAATTTTGGAGGAAAATCACTTATGTCATCCGGAAACACTTCTGGAAATTCGCGGACAAAAGGTAATTCGACACTCGCAGCTTCACGATCAACTTGCAATGATGCAAAACAATGCAAATGTAACTCCCCGGTTTTATCTTATTTATTTAATTGAGTCGATTTAATTATTTTTGTTTTATATTATTTTATTCTTGACTTTTATTTGACAATATATTATTTTTCATCGTTGTTTATGTTTTATCGCGTTTTGAGAGCGTTTGCGAGATATTTGAGCTGAGGGGTAAAATAGTCTTTTAGGGGTTTAGATATTTTATATAAATAGAGATTAGAGAGAAATAGAGAGAAAGGAAAGAAAAAGGAAAGAAAGAGAAGGGAATGAAAGGAAGAGGAGAGAAAAGAGGAGAAGAGGAAAAATCGCGGGAACTCTGTTTCGAGCGCGATTAATCGGGTAAGGGTGAGAAGTTTCAATTATATCTTGCTTGTGTATGTATATGTGTTGTTTATTGTAATTGTTTTGGTTGTTTCGCGACTTTTCTTATTGATTGGAATTAGGAGTGATTGATAGAAATTGATGTTTTCACGAATGAAATTTGATATAAACTGCGTAGAATACTTGTCGTTAGGTTTGGATCATGTTTTGTTTGTTAGAGTATGTTTTGGAAGTGTTTGGGGTGGGAGAATGATGAATTTGGACCCAAATGACCTATGTTAGCGCTGCTGGGTTTTTTGGTTTCGCAGGTTCGCACTGCGAATGGCCAGCGAAGTGGAAAGCGAACGTTCCAGCGAGGTTCGCACTGCGAACGTTGTGTTGTTTTTCTTTCTGCCACGGTTCGCTGGGGGATTCGCACTGCGAAGGGGACATCGAAGGTTCGCTGGGAGTTCGCATTGCGAAACTGTAGGCTATTTTCTTTCTGCCATGGTTCGCTGGGGCATTCGCACTGCGAATGAGGGGGCGAAGGACTCGCTAGGAGCTTCGTATTGCGAACATGACAGCTTTTCCCAATTTGTTTTCTTTATAACTTTTGATCCGTAAGTCGGTTTGAGGCGCGGTTTGGTGCGTTGGAAAGCTTTTGACATGTTCTTTCTTATTAAAATGGTTGTGAGATTGTTGGCCGATTAAATTATTGTGGGAATTCGGAAAGGTGTCTTTTTGTCAATTTGTACCATTTTAATTGTGTGTATTTGATGTGTTATCATGCAATATGCCTTTGATAGATATGGTATGACTTGTGTTCTGTTGTAGGATGTAAATGCATTGTTTTGGGCTTGATGGTAAAGCATGATTATTGTTGATTGAGATGGTTGCATATATTTGTGCATTTGAATGTCATGAGTCATTGTATGCCAAGCATCATGATATGCATTCTTGTGATGTCGTGTACCCTATTGGGTGTGAGCGACGAATCGATTCCAGAGGGGATCCGCTATAACATCGTGTGCCTTAAAAAAATAAGAGGACCTAAAGCAATGATTATAGATGATCGTGTGCCTTATACAAAGAGGACCTAAAGCGATCAGATCGTGTGCCTTATACAAAGAGGACCTAAAGCGATCCATAAACGTCATGTGCCTTAAAAAAATAAGAGGACCTAAAGCGACGGGGAACATCGTTTGCCCGACAGGGTGTTACATGAGTAATCCTAAGTAACAAGCGATTATTCCAATAGTTCCTGAGTGAACTAGTGTTGTGATGATGGATGGAACGGTACCGCATATGCATTGCATAGAGTCGTTGTGTCGGTCTCTTTGCATTTACATAAATAATGAATGGATTGATTATGTGTGAGAATCATGAATGGATTGATTATGTGTGGAAAATCATGAATGGATTGATTATGTGTGGAAATTGTGAATTGATTGAGTATGTGTTGAGATTTATGATTAAATTGGTGAATTGATGTGCGTATGTGATAAATGCATTGGTTATGGATGATATGTGTTATGCATAGACATGTGTTATGTGATGTGGTGGTGTGTTTACATATGTTATGACTTTGGTGTTCCTTATGTGTGAATATGTGATTATGTTGGTGTAATTGATATATGCAATATGTATTGATATGTGATGTTTGTGGTGAGAATAACTATGCATGTGAATTTTTATGTGTTTGCATATTATTATGCAATCTTGGTTTAGTTGTTATTTCTCACCCTTCTGCTGTGGTTTGTTTCTCTATAAGGCAATTGCAGATTTGTAGTCTTGGAGGCTTTTGTGAAGATTAGGCCTCCGTTCTTTTGTCAATCTTGTTGTCTGCTCTGATACGTAGCACGGGAGTCGGGGAACGATTATGTTATATATGTATACCTTTGTTAGATTTATTTTGTATTACCTTTGTATGTATATTTTGATGTCATAAAACAACTTATTTTGTAAAACAAGTCAGTTATGGATCTTTCCACTTTATTCCTTAATTGAACTTTCCTTTTATATGGAAAAAGTTTCTCTTTGATGTTATCCCAATTTGTGTTATGTATCAAATTATTGAGCAGGGTTTGTGTTTTCTTTCTTTAAATGTGGCATGCTTGATTCTGTCGGAAAAATAAATTTTTAGTTACTCTGATTTATTTATGTATTATTTTTTTATGCGATGGGAATTGGGGTGTTATAATAGTGGTATCAGAGCAGGTCGGTCCGTCCGGCCAAGTTGTTGAGTCAGTTGGTGTGACAGTTGAATACTGTCGATGTTGTTTGTTCCTTAGTACGTGATATGTGTGTGAAACACTGTTAGTGCTTTATGGTTTTCTAATCCTTTGTCTTCAGGTGTGAGAATGAGATAAGTGGGGGAGAAGCTGGTACTTCTCCAAGTTGCTTCAGTTTTGGAGTATTGGCTCAGTGTGCCGTTGGTTGCAAGAGTGTAAGTGTTGTTTGGACAATGTTGTTCCCGGTTCCGGAGGGAATGCGGAGGTAAGGTTTATGTCGACTAAGGAATTGTGCCTTAGGTAGTGGTGTGCACGGGATGCAAGAAATGCTATTATAGTTTGGTAAAGACGGTTTATGCCCCATCATGATTGTCGGTTGAGGAACTGATCACCCTTAATCTTTTGTTGATAGTAGACGGAATTATGTTGGATGGAATAGACGTGTCTTTTCGGCTGTGATGGTGTGGGTAATGAATTGTTTGGAATTAAGAAAAGGATTACGGATTGTTTTGATTGGGTCAATGAAGCTTCTTATACTGGAAGATGAGACAGATTGGAGGCTTTGGTATGTTGGTCCTGTTGGGGAGTTATTGAGAGAGAATGTTTGGGTGTCGTTAATGGTTGTTCTCAGAGAGTAGAGTGTGAACTCAAATTGGACGAAGGTGAGGATTTGAGGTTTGGATCTGCTAAGTAAGTAGAAGAACTTTTAGGAAGTGAAACTCAGATGGAAAGAGTGGGTGAAAGATTTACTGGAAAAGGGATTTGTGAGACCAAGTGTGCCGTCTTAGAGAGCTCCAGTATTGATAGTAATAAAAGGGAATGATGATTAAATGGAATAACAAGTAAGATGTGTATGGATTACTAACAGTGGAATTAGGTAACGATTAAGAATAAGTGTCCACTTTCATGATTAGATAACTGGAATAGTTGGTTGAATTTGAGTGGGATTGTAATTGTTTGGATAAGTTTGTAATAGCTTTGATTGAGGATGTTCGGATCTGTTATAAACTCATAAAAAGAACAGGTAATGTGTTTTGAGATGTGAATTACCAGTGTTGAAAAGAGACGAAGTTTTATGCTAAGTTATTCAAGTGAGAATTTGGGTTGAAAAAGGTTATTTTTCTTGGATATGTTATTTCGGATGAGAGTATGGTTAATAGATCCATCGAAAGTAGATGCAGTTCTACAGTGAGAGGCTCCGAAGTTGGTTAAGGAGATTAGAAATTTTTGGACTTAGTTGGTTGTTACTGCAGGTTATTGAAGACTTTGCTAAGTTAGTACTTCTGTTATCTTAGTTGACTTGCAAAGGGTGAGTCGTTTGTTTGGATGTTCGTTGTGAGTAAATTTTGGTGAGCTGAAGTGGAAGTTGTATACGGCTCCAGTTTTGATACTGTGTTATCCTGATAAACCGTTTGTGAGGTATTGTGATGTGTCTTTGATGAGTTTGGTCAGTGTGTTAATGCAGGAGGGTAAAGTCGTGGCTTATGCTTTACGACAATTGAGGATTCATAAAAGGATCTATACTATTCAAGATTTGGAATTGGTTGTGGTTGTATTGTGTTGGAATGTTTGGAGGTATTATTTGTATGGTTCTAGGTTCGAAGTGGTTAGTAATCACAAGAGTTTAGAGTACTTGTTTGGTCTGAAGGAATATAGTATGAGACAGCGAGGAGGGTTGGAATTTGTGATGAGTTATGCCTTTAGCTGGAATTATCCTATTTGTAAAGTTAAGGTTGTGCGTGATGAGTTAATTCGAAAGTTTTTACATATGTCTACTTCGGTGGTTAAAGAGTAGGAACTTTTGGAAGAATTTAGAGATTTGAGTTGGTGTGTGAATTGACATCTGTTAGTGTGAGGTTGGGTATATTAGAAGTGCACAGTGATTTTTGGAGAATATGAGAAAGAGTTAGACTTTGGACGTGAGATTGGTAGTTTTGATGGTTACGAGTAATCAGAGTGTGCAGCGGAAGCGTGATGTGGTACATTTTATATTTGTGTGTGTGACTTGATAGAGTTCAAAGGTTGAACAGTGGAAACATGTGGGAATGATGAGACCATTGGACGTTTCAGAATGGAAGCGTTAGGTGAAAGGTTTAAATATTATTCATGGGCTACTATGTAGATGGATGTTTTGGTTATGTGTTTGATTGTTGGAGCGTAGCATTATTGTAATACCGTTGTGTGACAAGGACGTTGGTATTGTGGGTATGTAGAAGTTGTTGAAACGATGTTGTGTCGTGGAACTTTATATTCTTGTTTGTGTAGTTGCCTCGTTTCCATGGTGATGGTTCGAGTGCGAGTGGATAATTCCTTTGTGGGGAATTAGAGGAGTGTTACCTACAGTGATGGTAACGATCTTGTTGTGTTTCGGTTCAAGAATGAACCTGTGTGTGTTCGAAACTTGGGTACTCCTTGAGTCGTGAGTTGGTCGTCAAGTGCATTGTATGGGTTGTGCATCTTATCGTTGTAGTTGTCGTCGTGTCGTGTCGTTGTAGTAGTTGCTGTTAGCGAGGTGGTTTGTCAGTTTGTGTTATTCGTGGTGTGCTTTTGTTGGCATGTTAGTTTGTTAGTCGGACGCGAGAGTCGTGTCCGGAGTTGTTCGTCTCAGTATATTTTCGAGGACGAAAATGTCTAAGTAGGGGAGAATTGTAATGCCCCGGTTTTGCCTTATTTATTTAATTGAGTCGATTTAATTATTTTTGTTTTATATTATTTTATTCTTGACTTTTATTTGACATTATTTTATTTTTCATCGTTGTTTATGTTTTATCGCGTTTTGAGAGCGTTTGCGAGATATTTGAGCTGAGGGGTAAAATAGTCTTTTAGGGGTTTAGATATTTTATATAAATAGAGATTAGAGAGAAATAGAGAGAAAGGAAAGAAAAAGGAAAGAAAGAGAAGGGAAGGAAAGGAAGAGGAGAGAAAAGAGGAGAAGAGGAAAAATCGCGGGAACTCCGTTTCGAGCGCGATTAATCGGGTAAGGGTGAGAAGTTTCAATTATATCTTGCTTGTGTATGTATATGTGTTGTTTGTTGTAATTGTTTTGGTTGTTTCGCGACTTTTCTTATCAATTGGAATTAGGAGCGATTGATAAAAATCGATGTTTTCACGGATGAAATTCGATATAAACTGCGTAGAATACTTGTCGTTAGGTTTGGATCATGTTTTGGTTGTTAGAGTATGTTTTGGAAGTGTTTGGGGGTGGGAGAATGATGAATTTGTACCCAAATGACCTATGTTAGCGCTGCTGGATTTTTCTGGTTTCGCAGGTTCGCACTGCGAATGGCCAGCGAAGTGGAAAGCGAACGTTCCAGCGAGGTTCGCACTGCGAAAGTTGTGTTGTTTTTCTTTCTGCCACGGTTCGCTGGGGGATTCGCACTGCGAAGGGGACAGCAAAGGTTTGCTGGGAGTTCGCATTGCGAAACTGTAGGCTATTTTCTTTCTGCCATGGTTCGCTGGGGCATTCGCACTGCGATTGAGGGGGCAAAGGACTCGCTAGGAGCTTCGCATTGCGAACATGACAGCTTTTCCCAATTTGTTTTCTTTATAACTTTTGATTCGTAAGTCGGTTTGAGGCGCGGTTTGGTGCGTTGGAAAGCTTTTGACATGTTCTTTCTTATTAAAATGGTTGTGAGATTGTTGGCCGATTAAATTATTGTGGGAATTTGGAAAGGTGTCGTTTTTTTAACTTGTACCATTTTAATTATGTGTATTTGATGTGTTATCATGCAATATGCCTTTGATAGATATGGTATGACTTGTGTGCTGTTGTAGGATGTAAATGCATTATTTTGGGCTTGATGGTAAAGCATGATTATTATTGATTGAGATGGTTGCATATATGTGTGCATTTGAATGTCATGAGTCATTGTATGCCAAGCATCATGATATGCATTCTTGTGATGTCGTGTGCCCTAGTGGGTGTGAGCGACGAATCGATTCTAGAGGGGATCCGCTATAACATCGTGTGCCTTAAAAAATTAAGAGGACCTAAAGTGATGATTATAGACGATCGTGTGCCTTATACAAAGAGGACCTAAAGCGGTCGGATCGTATGCCTTCTACAAAGATGACCTAAAGCGGCCCATAAACGTCGTGTGCCTTAAAAAAAATAAGAGGACCTAAAGCGACGGGGAACATCGTTTGCCCGACGGGGTGTTACATGAGTAATCCTAAGTAACAAGCGATGATTCCAATAGTTCCTGAGTGAACTAGATTTGTGATGATGGATGGAACGGTACCGCATATGCATTGCATAGAGTCGTTGTGTCGGTCTCTGTGCATTTGCATAAATCATGAATGGATTGATTATGTGTGAGAATCATGAATGGATTGATTATGTGTGGAAAATCATGAATGGATTGATTATGTGTGGAAATTTTGAATTGATTGAGTATGTGTTGAGATTTATGATTGAATTGGTGAATTGATGTGCATATGTGATAAATGCATTGGTTATGGATGATATGTGTTACGCATAGACAGGTGTTATGTGATGTGGCGGTGTGTTTACATATGTTATGACTTTGGTGTGCCTTATGTGTGAATATGTGATTATGTTGGTGTAATTGATATATGCAATATGTATTAATATGTGATGTTTGTGGTGAGAATAACTATGCATGTGAATTTTTATGTGTTTGCATATTCTTATGGAATCTTGGTTTAATTGTTATTTCTCACCCTTCTGCTGTGGTTTGTTGCTCTATAATAGCATATTTGTAGTCTTGGAGGCTTTTGTGAAGATTAGCCCTCCGTTCTTTTGTCGGTCTTGGTGTCTGCTCTGATACGTAGCATGGGAGTCGGGGAACGATTATGTTACATATGTATACCTTTGTTAGATTTATTTTGTATTACCTTTGTATGTATATTTTGATGTCATAAAATAACTTATTTTGTAAAACAAGTCAGTTATGGATCTTTCCGCTTTATTCCATAATTGAACTTTCCTTTTATATGGAAAAAGTTTCTCTTTGATGTTATCCCAGTTTGTGTTATGTATCAAATAATTGAGCAGGGTTTGTGTTTTCTTTCTTTAAATGTGGCATCCTTGATTCTGTCAGAAAAATAAATTTTTAGTTACTCTGATTTATTTATGTATTATTTTTTTAAGAGATGGGAATTGGGGTGTTACAGCAAACATCAAGGCTTCGTCTTCTAAGAGTTCGTCTACTTGCTTAGTAGACAAGAACATCAACTCTCAATTATCACCAAACTCAGGAAAATCCACGGTCTTATTATAACAGTTGAGGTGAATGTAGTTGAACTCCAACAGTTCATTCCCAAGATTACATCGATTTGGTGTAAGGGCAAACACACCAAATCCATCACAAAACTCTTTCCAAAAATCGTCAAAGGACATCTGGAACACACAAAAGTAGTAGTAACAGAACCATTAGAAGGGGTCTCTATCAACATACTACCATTGATATCGAACAATTTCAAACCCAATTTATTAGCACATTCAAGCAAAATAAACGAATGAGTTGCACCGGTATCAATAATAGCGACCAACTCAACATTGTTAATAAAACAAGTACCTCGAATCAAGTTATCCTTCTTAGGAACTTCTAAACCCCTCAAAGAAAACACTCTTCCATTAGTCTAAGCAGCAGTAGCAGTCTTCTTCGGCTTCTAACACTGGGTACTGATGTGACCTTGTTCACCATAGTTGAAACAAGTCGGACCCTCATGCTTGCAGTCAGTAGCTTTGTGACCTCTCTTACCACATCTGTAACACATTAACACACTATTGTTGCAAACTTCAGCACGGTGGCCTTGCTCGCCAGACCTGTAACACTTAACAGAAGCGGGAGCTGCTCCCTCACTTGTCTTTTTCTCATCTGAAGCCTTCTATTTCCCTTTGTCAGCTGGAGTCACATAAGGCTTTCCTCTGAACTGTCCCTTATCTTTCTTCTCACTAAGATGCTTGTAGTGACCAGATCGAGCTCGACTATCCTCGTCATAGATCCTACTCTTATCCACCAGCTCAGCATACCTGCGAATTTGTTGGTAACCAATACCCCGTTTGATCTCTGGTCTCAGTCCATTCTCGAACTTAAGGCACTTGGACATCTCAGCATCAGCACAATTATAATGCAGATAAAACTTCACCAGCGGCTCAAAATTTGTTGCATACTCTGCCACAGTCATGTTTCCTTGGCTCAACTCAAGGAATTCTACCTCCTTCTTGCCGCGAGCATCTTCAGGAAAATACTTTCCCAAAAACTCTCTCTTAAACACAGCTCATGTTATCTCAATACAAATATCTTCCAGCCTCTGACGGGTGTTATCCCACCAATCTTCAACTTCCTCTGACAGCATAGGGTACTAAACAGTACCTGTTGCGCGTCAGAACATGCCATCACTCAGAAGATATTCTCAATCACCTTGAGCCATTTCTGCATGTTCTCTAGATCATGAGTGCCCATGAAAGTTGGCGGATTGTTCCTCTAGAACTTTCCCAAAGCACGAAACTCATCAGGAGCTTCACCATTCTGATTGTTCTGAGTTATCATTTGAGCAAGTGATTCCAATGCATCAGCAATAGCACGGTCGTTTCTTCCATCCATTCCGCACATCATCAACAACGTTAGAAGAAACAAAGTTCATCGACAGTGTACATACACTCATCGACTAACAGGGGACTGACACCATACAAAAACCTGGTCGGACGGACCGACCTTCTCTGGTACCACTAATATAACACCCTTCTACCCAACAAGCAATCACGACATATTTAAACAAATATATCAGAGTAAATTCACCGCGAGGGCGTCACATTTCGTCATAAAACATCAAATGATAACATCCTGCTCCGTAACACGGGTTATAACATCAAAATTAAAATCGAATACTACGTAGCAGAAAACTTCAAAATCATCATCATAATTTGTAACTCAAAGTTTTAAAACAAAAACTTATAACATCAAAAGAACACAACGATTCGACTCAAACGTCCCGACCCGATGTTACATATCAGAGCAAGACCATCTACTCGACAGCAATAAACCAAAAAGAATACTTCAAGTCAGCTCTTCACGCACCAAAGAGCTAATCCTAATCACCTGAACGTTACCCACGTGGAGGCAACATTCAAACAGGCAGGGTGAGTAATCATAAACCATTATACAAGATATAAGATAAGACATAGTAAGGTAGCATCCATCATAATAAAACAACATCATTATCATGCGTTAACATCATCATACATCATTTAAAAATCATGTTATCAATAACATCAATCATTCACAATTATGCAATGCCACATAATATGAAATGCACAACATAGACGCATGCATGTGGTACCATTTCGTCATGTTGATGGACACTGGGCCATCACCCTCCAAAGATCCCACCAATAGGATCGATTCTACACAAGAACTGGAGCACGTCATACACCCTAATCCACCACTGGAGCAAAGTCCTAAAATCATAACTGGACCGAAGTCCTAAATGCTATGAATGCATGATGCAAACGTCATAATCGTCATCGTCACAAAATCGTCAAATTGCATCATCATTCACAAAAATCAAAACATCATGGTCTTACGTCATATTCATGCATAAAAAATCATCATAATTCATCACAAATCATCACGCATTACTCATCAATACACATCACCACAATTACCCAAGGCCTACGGACAATAAGGCGCAAGGTAGCACAAGAAAAAGAAAAAAAATAAAGTCACTGCTCCTCCGTGCCTGGAGCTCGCTCGGTGAAGCAGCATGCTCGCCTGGGTTTCACCCGACGAAGCAGGGCCGAATCCCCTTCTTCCATACAATATCCAGGAGCACCCATAATTCACCCCTCTTTCGCTTCCATTTTCGCCCGGCGAGGTTGGGGCGAATTCATTTCGCCTGATGAGACGGGACTTTCGCCTGGCGAAAAAGCGCGAACCTGCAACTTATTAGTTGCGATTCTGCACCCACTCAAATCCCAAAGGTCTACGATTCTAGTACCCAACAGTACAAAAATACTAACAATTCATCCCATAAACATCACAACAACAACAACAATACATCAATATAGGTTTTACCCCTAACATCTAATACATCCTAAAACCCAAATTCCGTCACAAACTCGTCAATTTTCCCCGGAAAACCCACTACCTACATGTTTCTACACTTATATCAATTATAATGATAAAAGATTTCTCCCCATACCTTAGAAAATTGCTTCTGATTCTTCCTCTTTGAGTTCTTGCGAACCCTCTCTGAGCCCTAGCTTCTTCTCCCTTTTCTTCAGAGTTTTCTCCAAAAACTGATCGTACCAACTGACTTCCCACTCCCTTTTTTTTTTCCTTTAAGTCACTCTTACCCCTTGGACCCTTAATATGATTTTCCAATATTGTCCTCACTTATTCACGCAACTTTACCACTTAGCCCCTCTTTTTATTTAAAATAATAATAATAATTTAATTAACATTATTTACATTATTCTACTATTATTATTATCAAAATAATTCCTAATAAGTCATATACTCCTAAATATCATAAACAAATCTTTAACATCATCAATACCCCACAACATAAATCATCAGACATCATGATAATTCACCGAAAATAAGAAAACTTATAATAACACAATTAAATAAATATTCTACTCATTTTCGGGCGTTACATGCGAGGGGTCAAAAACTTAAATTAACATGGCTCAAAAGAAATTATAGTGCAATAAGATTAACCGAAGATTCTCCTGAAAATGAGAAACTAATAAAAACTATATTCTATATCATGCTATTAATAGGTTTATTTTTATGTCTGGATGCAAGTGGTAACGCTATTCATATTATGTATTTACCTTTATTAGAGGATATAGATATAATAAAAACATATTTTTGGGGGCCACCACTTTAACGTACCTCTATAGATCTATGTGTAACAATGGAAAAGAAAATTGTTCTACTTTTACTAGATGCACTGTTCTTCTTCAAGCTTGGGGTTGGTCGAGAATGACCAATCTAGCGCCAATCAACCACAATAATTACGTATTTCCATACACAACAAGCTAATTCTACACCAAATATTTAATACTAAAAATATCCTGTTACTTAATTTATACTATTAACACCAAATAATTTATATTCATTTTGTATGTGGTCAACACTTGAGATGGATTACGACAACTGTCCCCATTACAACATCGCCCAATGCTGAAACCTTTTGGATCATTTGGGTCAAAATAATGTATTGTCACTAACCTATCTATTTAAAATAGCGTTATCTTTATTATTAACATATACTAAACTTATATTTTTTCTACTACAGTTTATTTAGCGGCCATATCTTGAGTTAGAAGACATGCATGAAATAAATCCACAAGACGCTGTGATGTGGAGTGCAAAGACACCGATTATTACATTCACTACGGTGGAGATGTACCACAGTGATCGTGTGAAACTTCAATTTGGCATGCTACAAGAAATTCCAAGTCCTCCAAGATGCTTTGCTAAATACCACAAAAGTAAAGTCTCAGACCAATGAGACTACCCTGATTAGACAAACTATGCAAGAGCTGAGTGTCGTGAATGGAAGCATCGTCGTCATTTTGTCCTAACCGATAATGTGTTGCCATTCGAGTCTAAACCAACTATCTAATACATGAATTGGTATAGATTAGTTACTATTTGTTTCTTTTCTCATCCAAGATATTTGGTTGACCCACACCAACAAGCTTCATCATCACGTACCCAATCCCCAACCCAATAAACCATTTACATTCAAAATCAGCAACATATGCCACTCACACAACCACAATACCATGAACATACCCCATAGCAATCCCCCCATTCCAACAGAGTTTTTTCAGTCCCAATACCAACAAACCCAACCACCCTACCGATCATACTCTTACAATAATACAAAACATATTAACATGGAGTATAAAACACCACATCAGACCTTACGCACCCGAACATTTACACCAATGTCATCTTTCAACCAACCCGGCTACCGTCCTAACATAACATCATTAAGCCAACCATCTCAACAAAACTATGAAGGCATGTGCAACCCCTTCAATCTGGACGACTTTATTGATTTAACCTCATCTTCATGGGCCCAAATACGCGAGTTTATTGAATCTGATTCAAGACAATCATCGACGACAGTTTCCTATGAAACACCTTTTGTGGAACCGTCACCACCACCACAAAGAGCACCGAAAAACATACGACCTCGAGGATGCTGTACTGGCGGACATTTATTTCGACCCAGCCATAGAAATTAATGTACAATGTTTCGCCAATGTAACTAAATTATTATTATATGAAATTATTTATTAATTATATATTATTATATAATATATTATTTATTAAATATTAAATAAAAAACCCGTTTAAGAGGTGGCTTAAGGGCTATTTGCGCCCCCATTTTAAATTTTAAAGGGAGTTTTAGGGCTATTGGCGCCCCCTTTTAAATTTTAAAGGGAATTTCAGTTGTATTGGTGCTCCCCTCTTTAAATGCTTTTTTTTTAACATGAGTATTTTGAATTATATGCTGGAAACATAGTTAGATTCAATAATATTGTTACACAACATGGTTATATTGATAAAAATAATATATTTTTCATGCAAAAACATGATGGGCAGTGCAAAATTTGACTTTTTTTTACTTTTTTACCAACTTTTGAAACATAAATACCAAAATACCCTATTTTGAAACAAAATAACCAGGATGCCCTAGTTTCAATGTGTGCTCGCCATCCCAGTTGGTGAGCTGGTGAATGACAGACGTGCATGAAGGTGCTTGTCCACTGGGTTGGCGAGCACCTGTATATTTTATTAATTTTTTTTCTTCATATTTTTTTAATTAGTATAATCTGTTATTTAATTATTTTAATCATTAAAAACATAATATATTAATTTAATAATTATATATTTATTAAAAAATAATTTTTTATTCAATATTAAAATTAAATGTAATAAAAAATATAGTAAGAAATAAAATTTATTCAAACAATAATTTTTGTATTGATAATTAACAAGTAAAATACGTAACATAAAAAATGACCACCCGTTCCACACCTAGTGCTCTTTTTTAGTCGATATCCCCTGCCCATCGGTTCATTTGCATTTCTTGTAGGTGATTGAGATGAATCGGAAGACATATCTTCATCGTGATGTGTTGTTGGGGGTCTGGTTGCCTTGAAGGTGGGTCCGCTTGTGTTGTTGTTTTCTCCGCAAGAAGAACATCAATGTTAAAATCTGGCATTTACATTAATTAATCCTCCGTCAGCAAATTTTTTTGGAATGAATGCGTTGGATGTGGTGGTTGGGTGTAGGTATCGGGTTGGGTACGTTGGAGGGTTGGGATGTAGACATCATCAGGCGTGAAGGTGGAGGTGGGTTGAGAGAATGAAGTGTTGAAGGTTTGTTATTGAAATTGGGGGTTAGATTGGTCAAAGTTTGGCGGAGAAACTGGAGTGAACTGTAAAGGTGGTCGATGGGTGGTTTGGTGTTGATATTGTTGGTTGCAGTTGTAGTGGTAGTTTTGTTGAGGGGGTGAAGTGTATGGAGTTTGGTGTTGGGATGAGGTTGCGTAGAATATCTGTTGTTCGGTGGTCTGTGTGCGATGGTATGTATGATGAGCGGATGAAGATGCATGTCCCCCAAATTGGGATGTGTACATTGATGGCACATCATGATGCATTGGTGCGGCAGTTGGTTGTGTTGAAGATGAACCTTGTATACGAGGGTCGGTCAAAAATTAGTCTGGCGTAATATGCACGAAACTAATTTAAATACTCTTGGCTTGGCTTGCGTTCACCAACTACCGCGACCCCCTGCAAAACCAAATATCTTCTATGTTTCCATTCGTTCACCTCGTCTTTGTTTAATTCTCACCAATGAACTTTTTGTGCTTTTTTCATCGTCATTTCGTGGTGTACCCTTAGACACCTTGGCGGGGAAGGGATTTCTTGTTCAAAACCGAACTAGAGTTTGACCCTATCTATTTGATGCATTTCAACAGAATAGAAACATATAAGAGAAGTCGTAGAACTCTAAATTTGGCTATCTCTTTGATTGGGCACTGAGAATTGAATGCACGACCTCTATATAAACTGCCACAAATAAAACAATTAGAATACAATTAAGACGTATATGCAACATGTAGTTTTTATGCTTTCAAACTCACGTCTCTTTCTTGCATGTGATCAAGTGCGTTTCGATACCCTTGTAGATGGAAACGAGGATTATTGTCGTAATTCATACGTCTTTACGTCTATCTTGTATAAACAAAAAAAAATTTAGGTATAATTGATTAAGATGATAATAAAGTGCATTTTTATATTAGTAATACATTTGAGCGTATGGAAATGACGGCTGCAATGTACTAATAGGAGCAAACAAGGGTATACGCGTGAATGCCCAAGTAGTGAGTAGTAAAACACAACCACTCATGCTCCTGACATCTTTGACTGCGGCCTTGCACATTTTTCTGTACAGTTTTGCAAGACAAGCAGAACCCCAACTAAAGTTGTTGCATTTTTCTAGATCCCCTACGAAAGGAATCCAAGAAGAATGCAATAGATTTTGACTCTTGTCGAGAAACAGAATAGTAGCAATTACAAGTAAAATATAAACTTTGGCTTGCAAAAGAGTAAGTTCTGGGGTTGGGGAAGAGTTATTGTTTAAAACTTCATATAAATTTCTAGCCAAGTAATCTTAACGGACCCTCTATTTTTTATCAGCTGTTGTAGGTTCTACCCCTAAGTTCTCCATATAAGCATCGTTAGTTACTTCGGTAGGACCATTAACAGCTTTTCCATCAACTCGGAGACCAAGTAACATGTTAACATCTTACAATGTTATCTTGCATTCACCGCTTGGTAAATGAAACGTGTGTGTTTCTGGTCTCCATTTCTCTAATAGAGCATCAACTAGGCTAGTGTCAATTTTGAAACCATTTATTTTTGCGAAATTAGCAAAACCTGCTATTTCTAAATAAGGGATTATTCTCACACTTCCTTGAATGTGAGTATGAGAATGTACTCTAAACCTTGCATTACCCTGAAAAAAAAGGAATAATAGTGAACACAAAAATTATAAAAATTGTTACGTAAAGTTTTTTTAGAAAACCTTACACTAGCTTGAATGTTTGCATGTGTATCATTGTGTTCTTCGCCCATCCACAACAAAGACATTTTGAATGAGGGAGTGAATGTGAATTACTGAACGATTGAGTGTTTTGTTGCAAGAATGTTTTGTGAGAGATGAAGAAATGTTTGAAGAATTTTTTTACTGATATGAATTTATAGAGAAATAGTTGTGTAGTAGTAAATAATGGTGACAAGATAACACAATGGTAGAAGTGACATTACTCTGCATGGCCTTGAAACTTGTTTTACTTTCATGGCATGCATGCAAACCTACACCATAGGGCTTTTTTTTTTGCAGCATTTGAATATTACACTTGTATAATATATAATACTGGGTTGTCACATTTGTATCATCATTCCACATTTCAGTAACAAATTCATAGAATTCTCACATCTAAAATGGCTCAGAGAAATAAGGGTAGAACAGTAAAAAAGTCTAAAATTGTTCTGCATGCAAGGAACAAGGTACCAGCCCTATGAATTTGTATGGTGTAGGTTTGTATGCATGCCATGAAAGTAAAATAAGTTTCAAGGCTATGCAGAGTAATGTCACTTCTACCATTGTGTTATCTTGTCACCATTATTTACTACTACACAACTATCTCTCTATAAATTCATATCAGTAAAAAAATTCTTCAAACATTTCTTCATCTCTCACAAAACATTCTTGAAACAAAACACTCAATCGTTCAATAATTCACATTCACTCCCTTATTCAAAATGTCTTTGTTGTGGATGGGCGAAGAACACCGTGGTACACAAGCAAACGTTCAAGCTAGTGTAAGGTTTTCTAAAAAACTCTACGTAACAATTTTTAGAATTTTTGTGTTCACTATTATTTCCTTTTTTTTTCCAGGGTAATGCAAGGTTTAGAGTACATTCTCATACTCACGTTCAAGCAAGTGCGAGAATAATCCCTTATTTAGAAATAGCAAGTTTTTCTAATTTCGCAAAAATAAATGGTTTCAAAATTGACACTAGCCTAGTTGTTGCTCTGTTAGAGAAATGGAGACCAGAAACACACATGTTTCATTTATCAACCGGTGAATGCATGATAACATTAGAAGATGTTAACATGTTACTTGGTATTCGAGTTGATGGAAAAGCTGTTAATGGTCCTACCGAAGTAACTAACGATGTTTATATGGAGAACTTAGGGGTAGAACCTACAACAGCCGATAAAAATAAAGGGTCTGTTAAGATTACTTGGCTAGAGAATTTATATGAAGTTTTAACAAATAACTCTTCCCCAACCCGAAAACTTACTCTTTTACAAGCCAAAGTTTATATTTTACTTGTAATTACTACTATTCTGTTTCCCTACAAGAGTCAAAATCTATTGCATTCTTCTTGGATTCCTTTCGTAGGGGATCTAGAAAAATTCAACAACTTTAGTAGGGGTTCTGCTTGTCTTGAAAAACTGTACAGAGAAATGTGCAAGGCCGCAGTCAAAGATGTCAGGAGCATGAGTGGTTGTGTATTACTACTCACTACTTGGGCATTCACGCGTATACCCATGTTTACTCCTGTAAGTACATTGCAGCCGTCATTTCCATATGCTCAAAGGTATTACTAATATAAAAATGCACTTTATTATCATCTTAATAAACTATACCTAACATTTATATTTTTTTTTGTTTCTGCAAGATGGACGCAAAGACGTATGAATTACGACAACAATCCTCGTTTCCATCTACATGGGTATCGAAACGCACTTGATCACATGCAAGAAAGAGACGTGAGTTTGAAAGCATAGAACCTATATGTTGCATATACGTCTTAATTGTATTCTAATTGTTTTATTTGTGGCAGTTTATATGGAGGCCGTACATTCAATTCCCGGTGCCTAATCAAAGAGATAGCCAAATCTGGAGTTTTACGACTTCTCTTATCTATTTCTATACTGTTGAAATGCATCAAACAGATAGGGTCAAACTCCAGTTTGGTTTTGAACAAGAAATCTCTTCCCCGCCAAGGTGTCTAAGAGAACACCACGAAATGACGATGAAAAAAACACAAAAAGTTCATTGGCGAGAATTAAACAAAGAAGAGGTGAATGGATGGAAACATAGAAGATATTTGGTTTTGCAGGGGGTCGCGGTAGTTGGTGAACGCAAGCCAAGCCAAGAGTATTTAAATTGGTTTTGTGCAATTCCTTATGTGCATATTTTTCCAGACCAATTTTTGACCGACCCTCGTATACAAGGTTCGTCTTCAACACAACCAACTGCTGCACCAATGCATCAGGATGTGCCATCAATGTACACATCCCAATTTAGGGGACATGCATCTTCATCCGCTCAGCATACATACCATCGCACACAGACCATCGAACAACACACATTCTACGCAACCTCATCCCAACACCAAACTCCCCACACTCCACTCCCTCAACAAAACTACCACTACAACTACAACCAACAATATCAACACCAAACCACTCATCGACCACCCTTACAGTTCACTCTAGTTCCTCCGCCAAACTTTGACCAATCAAACCCCCAATTTCAACAACAAACCTTCAACACTTCATTCTCTCAACCTACCTCCACCTTCATGCCTGAATGATGTCTACATCCCAACCCTCCAACGTACTCAACCCGATACCTACACCCAACCGCCACAACCAACGCATCCATTCCAATATTTTTTGCTGACGGAGGATCAATTAATGCAAATGTCAGACTGTAACATTGATGACCTTTTTGCGGAGCAAACCACAACACAAGCGGACCCCCTTCAAGGCAACGGACCCCCCAACAACACATCACGATGAAGATATGTCTTCCGATTCATCTCAATCACCTACAAGAAATGCAAATGAACCGATGGACAGGGGATATCGACTAAAAAAGAGCATTAGGTGTAGATCAGACGACCATTTTTGATGTTATGTATTTTACTTGTCAATTATCAATACAAAAATTATTGTTTGAATAAATTTTATTTCTTACTATATTTTTTTATTACATTTAATTTTAATATTGATTAAAAACTTATTTTTTAATTAATATATTTATTAAATTAATATATTAAGTTTTTAATGATTAAAATAATTAAATAAAAGATTATATTAATTAAAAATTATAAAAAACAAAAAAATTAATAAAATAGATAGGTGCTCGTCACACCTTCATAGCATCTTAGTTATTTTAATTCAAAACAAAATATTTTGGTATTTATGTTTCAAAAATAAGGTAGAACAGTAAAAAAAATTCACAAAATTCCTATTCTTTACATCTTGTCAGTGGACACAGAGCTTGAATGCTACGGATTAAGTGATAAGGATATGTAAGATGCAAAATCATTAACCAAAGGATTGCTATGAATTTTCACTTTTCCGGGGGTTCAATGGTTACATCAATTAGTACTATATAATATGATGGTTAAAAGCCAAAGCTGGTAGCATTACTTACAGTTTTCTAAATTTTAGGGGGTGCTGTTCAACTCAAGGTGGATGGTTAAAAGCCAAAGCTGATAAGATACAGTTTTCTAAATTTTATGGGGTGCGGTTCAGCACATGGTGGCTCCGCCCTTGCTCTAAGGTGAATGTACATTCTTCTATTGAAAGATGAAATGCGTACCTTTCGAATCTCCATCTTTCTGATAGAGTTAGTTAAAATCGATATTTCTGAATAAGTAAGGTACGAACAAATTAAAAAAGAAATGTAATTAACACTTACATATAAAGCACAGTTCCACGTTCCTCTTGCAGCATCTCCCATGTAGACATATTTTCAGTTAGTATGATGGTATGATAGTAATGTGTTTATGAAATTTTGTATAGTTGAGTGGTATTATAGTAAAGGCTAAGAGTGTAAGTTTAATGAGTTATTGGTGAGAGAGTTAATGTGTTTGAAAAAAAAAATTGCATGCATAGTTTGACGTGAGATTCGCTGCATGTGAGATTCCCTGCATGCATACTGTATACTTACACCCATCTAGGCTATTGATGGGTCTGTTTTATAGGCCTGACACCCGCCAGATCAAAGTTCCTTCACATGCTCGGCCAATGAAGTGGCGAGCAGAGGAAGAATCCTCAACTTTGTACTGACGGGTCTGTTTCATAGGCCTAACACCCGCAAGATCAAAGGGTGGGTCTGTCATAGTGAAAAAGTGACGAAACAAAATCACATGGGAACAGTTGTTAAACCGTTAGAGAATCAACTTTCTTTTTCTCAATTTCCTTATTCAGTCTTGTATCCATCCATTGTCTTTTCTTTTAAATTAAATACAGTCCGTAATGAATGAACTTTTATTCATATATTGGAAGTTAACCTTTCATAATGATTAATTAAATCAATAAAACAATATACTTACTTTAATGTCCTTTGTTGAATGAGGACACTACTTCATGTTTTCTTAACATTTTACCACCATGACATACTAAGTACTCCATTCGTCTCAAATTATAAGATGTTTTGGACTTTTCACATAAATTAAAAAATTTAATTATTATTTTATGGGAAAAACAAATTATGTATAACTTTACAGTAATGTCCCTCATAATTATATAGGAGAGAAAAATTAAAAGAGTTGAAAGAATAAATAATAATAAATATTTGAGAGTATATTGGGGAATATGTCATTTATATTGCATTAGGAATGTAATGTGACTTATAATTTAGGACAAATTGTTTTGGCAAAGTGACTTATAATTTGAGACAGAGATAATAGTAATAAAGTTGATACTATAAACATTGAATTTAATTAAATAATCAACTTTAAACTGTAAGTACTGAGTGCGGGTGAATTGAGTGTATAGAAATTTTAGAGAAAAATAACAAATTTTATGTCTTGAAATTTTATTGATTTATTTTTACTAGTTTATGATAATTGTTGGGTCATCATGAGGAGCATTTACATTGGGTCAAGAGTAACACACAAATGAGAGAGACACTATGTATTCACCCAAAATCTTAAGGTAGTAGGTGTATGTGTCCTCTCATTTATAAAGTGTTCAACCTCCACTTGTCTAAATAATGTGGGACTTTCAACTCACACTTGTACACAACAATCTCCCCTCAAGTGTGAGTCCATCCACTATACCTCTCCTTAAGCGGGAGTTCTTTCATCCATATATATTTTTACCGCTGTCGCGGGCACTACAACGGAACACGACGCCTAACCACCACATTGTCAGAAAGACTTTCGATACAAGGAGTCGGTCCCTTAATTGAACCATTGGCTCTGATACCACTGTTGGGTCATCATGAGCAGCATCCACATTAGGTCAAGAGCAACACACAAATGAGAGAGACACCACATATTTACCCAAAATCTTAAGGTGGTAGGTGTATGAGTCCTCTCATTTATAAAGTGTTCAACCTCCACTTTTCTAAGCAATGTGAGACTTTCAACTCACACTTGTACACAACAATAATAGAGTGGTGACTTGTTTATTTTTACTAGTTTACGATAATACAGTGGTGACTTATTTTTTTTGTTAAGAGAATGAAGAAAATTAAATGTAGTAAAGTAAATTGCAGAATGACATATTCTGGTTTCTCTTTTTAAATAAGAGTACTTCAGTCTCTTCAAACCATGTGAGAGATTTTACTATGTTAGAATTCTTATTATAATCAATACCAGACTCTCTTACAAAATTTTAATACAAATAAGAAAGCACCTAAATTTCCGTACTTTGACAATTTGAGAGAAATAATTATACTTCCTCTTTTACACACTTGTTATCACAACTTGATCAACAATTTTACAACAGATACACCGATGAAATATTTTGAGTACAAATGTATTTAACACTTTTCAAACATTTGAAATAATATTCTTCCCTTTCCTGAAACAATGTGATTAACCGATATATAATTCAAGTGCTCAAACGATATATAACTCAAGTGCTCAAAGAGAAAAATGAAACTTTTTATCTGATATAAAAATTATGCAGTAGAAACGTTTTTGTTAAAATATGTCAAGAAATAGGTGAGTTTAAATTTAAAAATTCCTCTATTTATAATCAACTATGCACCTATTGATTTTCGAAAACAATTGTAGAAAAAAGCTTATGAGCAATTGTTATGATTATGAAAAGGTTTAGAGATGAAGAGGTGATGCATTGATTCTGTAATACCCCGTATTTTATTACTCCGGATAATATTATATTGTGATCAACTGAGTTCGGTGTACTCTGAGAAATTATTTGATAAAATAATTAGGGTACCTGTGGAACTTAGAATAAATCCAATTAATATTATCTGACTCTGAGGTATTTTATTAATTTGGACTTAAGAGACTTTTTGGACATTTAGTAGTATTATTTACTAATACTAAGTTTACTACATAATTCTTTTCCTCCCATTTTCCAAACAAAAGAAAAAGATAGTAAGAAAGAGAGAGAAAGAAGAAAGAAGGAAAGAAAAGGAGAAGAAGGAGAAGAAGAGGAGAAAGAGGAATTTGAAGAAATTCCAAGAACTTCAAGAACAAGATCTTCATCCATTGATCCAAGCTTCACCCAATCATCTCATCTTCCTCATTTTCAACCTCTATCCAAGGTGGGTTCTAGTTAGTACCATTGTTTAGAGTTTTTGATATTATGAGTTTTTATGTTAGAATGTAGAAATTGATGTTCTAACGGTTGGAATTCGATATAAATTGAAAGGAATGATCAATATGCTTGTAGAAACATGTATTGATGTTTGTTTTGGTGTTTTGGTGTACTTTGAATAGATTGAAAATCTTAGGGTTTATGAAAAATATGTGTTCTTGATGAGAATGAGGTTTTATGAAAGTTTGATGATGAAACCTATTGTAGAACATGTTATATACCTCTGTTTGGTTGTTTGAGACTGATGTTGAGGGATTAAAAGGGTTGGATTTGAATTGTCTTCGCAGGTATTTTTCTGAGTTTCGCAGAGCGCGCTTAGCGCGCAGAAATCCGCTCAGCGCGCTTTTGAAATCCTGCAACCCCAGATGGCAGAGAGATGCGCGCTTAGCGCGACCTGGGACTTAGAGTTTTTCTTCCAAAACGAGAAAATTCATAACTTTCGACTCGTTTATCAGATTCGATCATTCTTTATATCGATGTAAAGCCGAGGAAATATTCTATTGAATGGAGACGAAATATGTCGAATTTACCGACCGATTAAATAATCGAGAAAGTTCCAAAAACGATATATTTATGTTTTAATTATTATATATTGTTCTACTATGCAAATATGATATGTCTTGCCTATCCTACTATTGTTTAGCATGGTTGTAAGTGAATATGCATGCAAATATAAAGATGATATAGGAAGAGTGAGGAAACCTCAAACTTGAACTATAGGAGAATCTAGTAAGAAACTAGAAATTGTAGACAACTCTAGATGGCGATGCTAGGGCACGTGTTGTTGGAAGATACATCCTTGCCGAGTATTGCCCTAGTTGAGAGTGAAACACTAGTATGGAACATGTGGTTAACCTTTGTGGTTATGAAAAGGCAAGAGAGGCCTTAAGGCGTTATAGCCTTGTGATTGTCGAAAACAATCGTATTTTGTTGTATGTGATCATGTAATCGTAACTGGTATATTTGAGTGTAGTTTCATGGGTCTCGAGCTCCTCTGAAACGGGTACACAATTACTTGGTAGGTTTGATTCCCTACGTGTAGTACGATTGGAGCCTATGCTATGGGTAGAGACTTGTGATGGTTAACAGTCCATGAGAAGTGACGATTCACGGTTAACAGGCCGATGATCCCGAATCCAATTCGTATGCCAAGTAACTACAAGGATCTATGACTCGGGTCGCCTTCTAGATGTAGAAGCGGACGGGAAGATGAGATGTCTTGGTAAGGTTATCGATTAGTGATGTTGTGAGTTAATGAACTCATGTCATGTTTCCATATAGTGTGAGAATTATAAAGTGTAAACTCAAGGGTCCTTTTCCCTTTTCCCCGGACTTGAGTTAGGATTGTTAGAACCTTGATAATCCGAGAGAACCCATAAGATAGGGAACTCACTGAGATTTGATGTATCTCACCCACGTTGTTGATGTATTTCAGGTGCTTCAGGTTCCGAGAAGGGTAAGGATAAGGTCGTGTGATCTTTTCCTTGTTGATGGCTAGCTTCCGTAGCGAAGTGCATTTTGGGATCATTGTTGATCTAGTTCTTAGTTTTTATCATTTAAACATCTTGTGTATAATATGCCTTAGGTTTTTGTACTTTGTACTTTAGGGTATTTATTTGTATACAATGTGTTAACTAGGAGCTTATGTGTTTCAGTACCAAACACTTGGATCTATATATAATATTTATGCTTTGATGTATGAGTTTTATATATGGGTGTTACAGATGGTATCAGAGCAGGTCATATCCTCGACCTAGCCATGAAATAGTATAAGTATTTCTTTCCGTTTCATATGCGTTGTGTCGCCATTGGTCTTAAGTGTTATATGTATAGTATTGAGCCTGATCAACTTAATCCTATCTATATGATGTTTAGGAACATGGTTGGCGGACGCAGAAACCGTGGTAGATCCAGAGCGAATCATCCCGTGAAGAATCCGCCGGGCGGCGATGGGAGTGCTCCCTTGTATCAGTTTTTGCAACAGATGCAGCAGCAGCAGAACCAATTCATGCAACAGATGATACGACACATGAATAGGGGTTTTCATCCTCAGGTGGTTGTTCCAGATACTGTAAGTGGGAATTTCCTGGATTTCATCCGCATGAACCCTCCAGAATTTCATGGTGGAGTAGATCTTGTGAAAGCTCACGTTTGGGTGGCCGGGGTAGAGAGAATCTTTCAGATACTTCACTGCAGGGAGGAGGACAAGGTAGCGTTTGCTTCTCACTCGTTGAGAGGTCCTGCTAAGAGGTGGTGGGATATTGCTTAAGCTTTTATGACTATTCAAGGTGTGCCTAAAGTTTGGGAACAATTCAAGGCTACTTTTATGGAGAAGTACCTTCCTAGTTCTTTAAGGATCCAAAGAGAATTTTAATTCCAAGAGATACGGCAAGGTTATGTGATAGAGAATGATTTGAGGAGTGTTCAGACAGAAGGGAATTCGCGTAGGTCGAACCGGAATGATTAAGAGAGGTCAAGCCAACAGTTTAGGCCAAGGCAACAAACCTTCAAAGGGAAACAAGTGCAAAGTAGTAAACCTAATACTCCTTCTTTGTGCTGGTTCTGCAACAAGTACCATTTTGGGAAGTGTAGAGATGGAGCCTCTAGGTGTTATCATTGTGATGAAGTGGGTCATTTGGAAAGAAACTGCCCGCAGGATGGGAATCAGGCACATGGGAAGAATGCCGGAAGAGTTTACACTTTGGATACAAGAAAGAAGAAGAGTGACAACTCTTTAATAGCGGGTATGTGTTTCCTAAATGGACATCCTTGTTTTGTTTTATTTGATTGTGGAGCAACACACTCCTTTGTGTCAATGCAATGTGTGAAATTGTGTTTTGTCCGAAGTTAAGGGAGTAGCTACCTTCAAGTCTTGTGTAATTCAGGTAGCCTGTGAGATTTCAGAAGTTTTTCCCGAAGATGTCACTTCTCTTCCTTCGGTGAGAGAAGTGGAATTTTCTATTGACCTGGTACCGGGAACGGCTCCTATATCCGTTTCTCCGTATCGGATGACACCGCTTGAATTGAGAGAACTGAAGGAACAATTGGAAGAGCTTATGGCTAAGCATTTGGTTAGACCTAGTGTCTCACCGTGGGGAGCTCTAGTATTATTAGTAAAGAAGAAGGACAATGGGATGCGGTTGTGTATCGACTATCGTCAGCTGAATAAAGTCACCATTAAGAACAAGTATCCCTTACCCAGGATAGACGACCTGTTAGATCAATTGAAAGGAGCCTGTGTGTTCTCAGAGATAGATTTGAGGTCGGGCTATCACCAGATTCGAGTGAAGAGTTTCGATGTACCTAAAACTGCATTTAGGACCCGTTATGGTCATTACGAATTCTTAGTGATGCCTTTCGGTGTGACTAATGCTCCAGCAATTTTATGGACTACATGAACCGTATATTTCAAGCTTACTTGGACCAGTTTGTTGTAATCTTCATTGATGATATTCTTGTTTATTCTCGTACTTCACAAGAGCATGAAGAACATCTGAGAATTGTTTTATCCGTGTTGCAAGAGAAGCAACTTTTTGCTAAGTTAAGCAAGTGTGAATTTTGGATGGCGGAAGTTAAGTTTCTTGGTCACATTATATCACAAGGTGGTGTAGCAGTGGATCCGTCAAAGGTAAAAGCAGTGATAAATTGGGAGAGGCCGCGAAATGCTTCGGAAGTCAGAAGTTTCTTAGGACTGGAGGGTTATTATAGAAGGTTCATCGAGGGTTTCTCTCAGTTGGCTTTACCAATAACGAAACTTGAAATTCTGGTATCAGACGTGTGATGTTAAAGTGTGATGTCACAACAACACACTCTGCACAATGGACAGCAATAACAGTAAAATAACACCAAGAATTTTTGACCCAGTTCGGTTACAACCAACCTACTCTAGGGGCTACCAAGCCAGGGATGGAATTCATTACTTGTAGATATAATTTACAGACTCAACAACCCGTTGACAATCTCCTAAACTTATACTCTACTAATGACTTCCTACCTAAGAAACCACTTAGGTATGAGAACACCACTCAATCCCTTACAGACTCTCAAAGAAACCACTTTGAGTACCCTTGATCTTACTTCACAACTTCGATCAAGCAACCACTCTTTATTGCTTCACAGCTTCTAGAGAGGACAGAAACTCAACACCTATTCAAACCCTAGAATAGTGTAAATACAAGCACTCTAAACAAACTCTAGACACTAAGCCTCCAGCTTCTGATCTTCTGAATGTTTTCTGTCACTTTTTCCTTTGGTCTTGTGCGCTTTATATAGCTCTTTGAATTGGTCTTGGACTTGCTACAATATCTCCCAGATTTGTTATTTAAAACTGAATATTTAAAACAGATTTTCTCCTAAAATCTTTTTAAATCTTCAACCTTTTAAATCTCCTACAAATCTGCAACAGATCTCCTATGCAGCAGCAAATATCTATCCCAAGATATTCGCATCCAATGAGACAGCTTGCTCTCCACAATTCCAGCTAATACGCAACCCTAACAACATCACAGCCTACTGTTGTTAATTCTGCATATCTGATGTTACAACATCACCTATGTGACATCATACATCTAACTTCAGCAATTAATTACTTAACACAGCCCAGTGTTAAGACTTCAATGCTGCAACATCAGCACCTTGACATCAACATTGAACATACTATGTTTTACCAAAATTCCAGCCAATCCAAGAACTAACAATCTCCCCCTTTGGCTAATTTTGGCTAAAACATTCTCTGCACTCTGCATCTTCAGAGACTTCAGCAGCGGAATAATTTGAAACTCCATCAGCAGCAGTTTGACAACACTCTTAGTCTTCATCACTTGATGTGCTGCAGCACCATCTTCATTCTTGACAACAGCCAATTGGTGCTCCCCCTCATAAAATATGAACCAGCATCACAGCTGTTCAGTAGCTCACAATGTGCAGCACTTCTCTCCCCCTTGATGTCTGCTTGGCTGCACTCTTCAAATGTCATAATATCTTCACTAGTTCAGTCAAAACTCCCCCTTAATATCTGCATCTCATTAGCAGCATTTGGCAGTCACACTCTTTGATACTCTTGACTCTCTTGGCTATTTTCTCCCCCTTTTTAGCCACAATTAGGCAAACTTCAGTTAGAAGCCCTATTAACTATAGTCAGTATACCCTATCTCTCATTGTTAGCCTCACAGTTAGCAACCAGGCAAAATAAATCATAGAAGAAAACTAAAAACACAACTAGTGCATAAAACAACACAACATTCAAATTACATACCCAAGCACATTAAATGCTAAAACAAAAAAAACTAACCCTACTAAAATAGAAGGCAAACATTAAAAACTTGAATCTTCTGAGCTAAGATCATCATTATCGTCTTCAACAACATCCTTCCTTGTGTTGGCAGCTTCACCTTCCTTTGTTACCAATCTCAGAGACATGACAAGTCTTTCAAATTTTTGTTTCCTTTCAGTACTAACTCTTATGACTTCATCTAACTCCTTGCAAGCCTCCTCTAGTTCTGTAATCAACCCAGTCTTGGCTGGTGACTATTGTGATGTTGAAGCAGATGTCTTGACACTGTAAGGAACATGTTTCAACTTGTAATGGAGTGACAAGGCAGGCTTCCTTTTGCAAGCAACATCTGAATGCTATAGAATTCCAGGATGTTGAGACAATACAATCCCACAAATGAGAGAGGGAAAGACAATGGGTATCTTCACAGCATTTGTAGCAGCATGCTTAATAGTATGATCATAGATGTAGGAGCCATAGTCAATTCTTTGCTTTGTCCCAACTGCATAAATTATCTTCCCCAATTCAACAGAAATTGTGGTCTTGTGACTAGTAGGAACCCAGTTGACAATACATATTCTGTGCAGAAAAACATATTTGACACTCAATAAACTGGCTAACAGCTTTCCTTCTACGGGCCAAACATCTACCTGACCAGCAGTGATTTCTTTGCATATACCATTGTTGGAGGCTTCTAATTCCCCATAATCTTCCTCATTTCTTCCTAAGTAGGCATTGATCACCTTAGGAGAGAACCAGACACACTTACCCCTGATGGTAACTCTTCTGAAAGTTCGGCTCTTGCTGTCATTTATCGATTCAGGTATATTAACTATGAATTCTCTGACCAGTCTATCATAGCAATTAGTCAACCCTGACACAGTCCTTATGAGACCAGCAAGCTTAATTAGGTCTATAATTTTAGTAGACTCTAAGTCTTTTGCTACTACCTCTCTTTCCAGAGCTATCTTTCTTAGGCTCACACAACTCCACAAGGATGCACTTCTGGCACTGTGAGATGAGATGTTATCAGGCACTTGATTTGTAGCAGGGTTGATATCTTGAGCATCACACTCAGAATCTGACTCTTCCCTGATTTTCTTCTTGCCAAACCTGGCACCTTTGCTCCATGACTTGGGAGAGTCTGTAACTGAAGTCCTTTTCTTATCCTTCCTTCTTCCAATTCTATCATCATCAGATGAGTCCTCAATCTCTATAACCTCAACCTGTTCCTTCCCTTTACCCCTGTGACTTTCATTCCTAGGGGACGATGTTCTGACATCCAAGCTGACATCAGTGTTATCAGGATCTTCACCTTCAGTTTCTTGACTCAGGGCCTGTCTTTGAAAATTTATGTCCTCACCTTGAGAGTCGACTTGTTCAGCAGGCGTTTGCCTTAAAGGGACAGAAATCCCTTTCACCTGTATCCCCTTCTCAAGGATTTTGGTGGCAAGCTGTTCCAAATGCTTGTCTACATCAAACTTCTCCTCAACAGCTTGAGAGGATGATGACCTAGCTTCAGTTTTATTCACTGTGGTTGAGGGTTTAGGGTTACCTGACTCGGGAAGAGCAATAGAAATGTGTTCTTCGGAAGAAACCCTAGTTCGTACCTGCTCAGAGTTCTTGGAAGGGAGAGACATCGTTCCTTTGTAACAGACTCGGTTTGGAGAGGGTTTTTCTATTATGTTGAGGGAGATGAATCATTGAGATGAGAACCCTTTGATAAATCTTGATGTAGGATCAATATGGTAAGGCGCCTGATTTTGGGTACCTCTTAAAGACCAATCACTAATGTTTTCCCTCCATAAAGAATTTCCTTTTAAACAATTCACATCAGGACTCACTAACACTGAGTGACCTTTCAGCCTCCTGATGTCATAGTCTGATGTTATAACATCAACTTGAACATCATTAGTTGAATTTCCTTCAAGATAAATCCACTGATAGCAGTTATCCTTGGTTCTGGTACCCTTCATAACAATCTGATTATGCTCATCAAAAACCATACACTCATGCTTAGTGTAGTTTACCTTGTACCCTTCATCACACAACTGGCTTATGCTGATCAAATTTGCATTTAAACCACTGACAAACAGAACATTGTCAAGTTCAGGTCTACCATCACCTTGCATTTTCCCAACTCCTGCAACAACACCTATTTCTCCATTGCCAAAAATAACCTCATGAGAGAGGCAAGGTCTAAGTTCATCAAACATGGATCTACATCCAGACATGTGCTTGGAACACCCACTGTCAAAATACCATGTTCCTTCTTTAGCCTCTTTGTCAGCCAAGTGGGCCAACAAGCACTTCACCTTCTCCTTAGGTACCCATTGTTTAACAACTTTGGGCCTGTGCTCTCTCCATCTGTTTTGAGGTTGAGGGTATCCATGCAGCTTGTAGCAAGAGTACTACATATGTCCAAACCTTCCACAATAATAGCATCTCACCCTTTCATCTCTGAATCGTCTGCCATGATGAGATTGCTTAGGCTGCCAACCATAATGTGTTCTCCTCCTACCATAACTGCCCTGCCATCTATTATGCTGGTATCTTCTCCCATAAGACGGCTGAGAATGCTGTTTCCTGGATTGTCTCCCATGATGGTGTGGCTTTCTTCTTCCATAGATACAAGGAACAACATTGGTGTATCCATATCCATAACCATACCAGTTGTCCTGATGTTGAGACACCTGATGAGACATGTGTTGTTTGAACTGAGCAGCTTGCATGCTCTTGTGGTATTGTGGGGGCATATACTGACTAGCTCCTAGTGGCTGATTTTTCTTCTGATAGGGACCGATCTTCTTCTCAATCTTCTTAGGTTGTGAAACATCAGCCTTCTTAGGGGTAGGATCCTGCTTCTTTGGCTGATGTTGAGATGAAAGTTGTGACACTTCCTTCTTTGAACCTGAAGTGCTTTCTTCTGAAGTTCCCTTATCCTCAGCCACATAACCTATCCCAGCTTTGTCTCCAGCAGCTTTTTCTGACTGAAGGATCTTGTCAAGTGTGTCTGTACCACAGCTCAGCATCCTAACAGACTTGGTCATTTGATCAAGGTGAGCTCTAACTAGCACCACTTCATTTTCCAGATCCGTCTTTTCATTCTCTAGCTGAGCAATCTGTTGCTTGTGGCACTTGTTTTCTTGACAAATCTCATCACTTTTTAAACACAGCTCTTGATAGGTAGATGCTAACTCCTCATAAGTTACTTCTCCATCACTAGAATCATCATCAGAAACCACAGCTCCTGTTAAAGCTCTCACATGCTTTGCTGACTCACCTTCACTTTCACTATCAGAGTCAGACCAGGAAACTGTCATGCCCTTCTTCTGCTTTTTCAAGAAGGTGGGACATTCTTTCTTGACATGTCCATACCCTTCACACTCAAAGCACTGAACTCCTTTATCTTGGGTAGTTTTCTCTTCATCCTTCTTGCTGGTGTCAGAAGTCATGTTCTTGACATTAGGCCTAGAGTTATTATTCATTCTCTTGAATACTTTGGTGAACTATCTTCCCAACATCACTATGGCCTGAGATAGATCCTCCTGCGATTCAGAACTCTTTCCATTTTCTTCTGCATCATTTGACACCAAGGCTATACTCTTTGGCTTCTTTTCTGGTTCTTCCTCATTCAACCCAAGCTCAAAAGTTTGAAGAGATCCAATGAGCTCATCAACTCTCATCTTGCTGATGTCTTGTGATTCTTCAATGGCAGTAACCTTCATCTTATACTTCTTAGGTAGGGACCTAACGATCTTCCTAACAAGCTTTTCATCTGACATCTTCTCACCAAGAGCACTGGATGCATTAGCCAGCTCCAGAACATTCATGTGGAAGTCATGAATAGTCTCATCATCCTTCATCTCCAGGCTTTCAAATTTTGATGTTAAAATCTGAAGTCTTGACATCTTGACTCTAGATGTTCCTTCATGAGTAGCCTGCAAGATATCCCACGCTTCCTTAGCAACTTCACAGGTATTGATTAACCTGAAGATATTCTTATCCACTCCATTGAAGATTGCATTCAGAGCTTTGGAATTTCCAAGGGCAAGCTCATCTTCCTCCTTGGTCCACTCTTCTTCAGGCTTTGGCTTAGAGGTGCCTTCTTTATCTTTGCCAGCATCATCCTTCTCACACATGACAGGAGCTTTCCATTCTTTAATAACAGCCTTCCAAGCCCTACTGTCTAAGGATTTTAAGAAGGTGGTCATCCTTGGATTCCAATAGTCATAATTGGATCCATCCAAAATAAGGGGTCTGTTGACGAATCCTCTAACTTCTTTGTCCATCTTTACACCAGAAAGTAACTTCCCTAGATCTCACCCAGAGACAGACAGGATGCCTGCACTGATACCAATTGAAATTCTGGTATCAGACGTGTGATGTTAAGGTGTGATGTCATAACAACACACTCTGCACAATGGACAGTAATAACAGTAAAATAACACCAAGAATTGTTGACCCAGTTCGGTTACAACCAACCTACTCTAAGCCAGGGATGGAATTCACTACTTGTAGATATAATTTACAGACTCAACAACCCATTGACAATCTCCTAAACTTATACTCTACTAATGACTTCCTACCTAAGAAACCACTTAGGTATGAGAACACCACTCAATCCCTTACAAACTCTCAAAGAAACCACTTTGAGTACCCTTGATCTTACTTCACAGCTTCGATCAAGCAACCACTCTCTATTGCTTCACAGCTTCTAGAGAGGACAGAAACTCAACACCTATTCAAACCCTAGAATAGTGTAAATACAAGCACTCTAAACAAACTCTAGACACTAAGCCTCCAGCTTCTGATCTTCTGAATGTTTTCTGTCGCTTTTTCCTTTGGTCTTGTGCGCTTTATATAGCTCCTTGAATTGGTCTTGGACTTGCTACAATATCTCCCAGATTTGTTATTTAAAACTGAATATTTAAAACAAATTTTCTCCTAAAATCTTTTTAAATCTTCAACCTTTTAAATCTCCTACAAATCTGCAACAGATCTCCTATGCAGCAACAAATATCTATCCCAAGATATTCGCATCCAATGAGACAGCTTGCTCTCCACAATTCCAATTAATATGCAACCCTAACAACATCACAGCCTGCTGTTGTTAATTCTGCAGATCTGATGTTACAACATCACCTATGTGACATCAGACATCCAACTTCAGCAATTAATTACTTAACACAACCCAGTGTTAAGACTTCAATGCTGCAACATCAGCACCTTGACATCAACATTGAACATACTATGTTTTACCAAAATTCCAGCCAATCCAAGAACTAACAAAACTTACCCGTAAAGATTTTTCTTTTGAGTGGGATTCGAGTTGTGAGCAAAGTTTCATGAAGTTGAAGGAAAGATTGACAACGGCTCCTGTGTTAATCATACCTGATCCTAACAACTCTTACGAAGTGTTTTGTGATGCTTCTAAGATGGGATTGGGAAGTGTTCTGATGCAAGGCGGTCAGGTAGTGGCTTATGCCTCCCGACAATTGAAAATTCATGAACAAAATTGTCCAACGCATGATTTAGAATTGAAGTATCATCCAGGAAAAGCGAATAAGGTAGTAGATGCTTTAAGTCGGAAAGTAGTTCACAGTGCGAAATTGATGGTATTGGAATATGCTTTGTTGGAGAATTTTAGAGGTCTTAATCTTCAGTTTGTATGGACGCAAGATGGTGTAATTATGGGAAATTTGAATGTAAATTCTACTCTAAGAGTTGAGATTCAACAAGGTCAAATGTTGGATGAAAAGTTGCAAGAAGTGTTACTTCTACCGGGTTTTGTTCAGGCTACCGACGAAATTATTATGTTAGACCAAAGAATTTGTGTTCCGAATGATGCGGCATTGAAAAGAAGGATTTTGGAGGAAGTGCATAAAGGTGTTTTTACTATACATCCGGGTTCTTCAAAGATGTATCAAGATTTAAAGAAGGACTATTGGTGGTCCGGTATGAAAAGAGATGTTGCGGTCTTTGTATCGGAATGTGCGGTGTGCCAACAAGTTAAGATTGAACATCAAAGACCGGGTGGGTTGTTGCAACCTTTAGACATTCCAGTGTGGAAGTGGGACAGTATTTCTATGGACTTTGCAGTAGGTTTACCCCGTACGCAAGGTGGTTATGATTCGATTTGGGTGATTGTAGATCGACTAACGAAATCTGCGCATTTCTTAGCCGTGAAGACTACTTTCAAGGCAAGTCATCTTGCGAGGTTGTTTATTGCGAAAATTGTATATTGCACGGTATTCCCTCTAATATTGTGTCGGATAGAGATCCGAAGTTTACTTTAAGGTTTTGGAAAGTTTTTCAACAAGCTATGGGTACGGAGTTGTGTTTGAGCACGTCTAATCATCCTCAGACGGATGGTCGAACTGAACGAACAATACAAACAATGGAAGATATGTTGAGAGCTTGTGTATTAGAAAGTAAGGGTATTTGGAAAGAACTACTACCATTGATTGAGTTTTCTTATAACAATAGTTACCATGCGAGCATCGGAATGGCTCCTTATGAAGCTTTGTATGGAAGAAAGTGTAGGACACCTTTGTGTTGGGCGGAAGTTGGGGAAGATAGAATCTTAGCACCCAAAATTATCCAAGAGACTACGGAAAAGATTCGAATGATCCGCGAGAAAATTAAGCAAGCACAAGATCGAAAAAAGAGTTATGCGGACAATCGAAGGAGACCTTTAGAATTTGAAGAAGGTGACCATGTGTTTTTGAAAGTCACTCCTAGATTGAGATTGAAAGGACCGTTTAAGTCACGCAAGTTAAGCCCGAGATACCTGGGACCGTATCAGATCTTAGAAAGGATTGGTGAATTAGCTTACAGATTGGCCTTGCCGCCTTCTCTGTCAGAAATGCACGATGTTTTCCATGTATCTCAACTTCGGAGGTTTGTTCCAGATCCTCTTCAGCCGATTCTACTGGATACTATTGAAATAGAAGCAGACTTAACGTTTAAACCTCAACCGAGCCGCATTGTGGGAAGAGAAACGAAAGTATTAAGGAACAAGGCCATTTCTCTCGTTAAGGTGCAGTGGGATGTAACGCATCCGGGTGATGCAACTTGTGAACTTGAATCGGAAATGCGAGATGCTCACCCTCATCTGTTCAGGTAATATTTAAATTCGAGGACGAATTTCTATTTAAGGGGGGAGGATGTAATACCCCGTATTTTATTACTCCGGATAATATTTATTGTGATCAACTGAGTCCGGTGTACTCTGAGAAATTATTTGATAAAACAATTAGGGTAACTGTGGAACTTAGAATAAATCCAATTAATATTATCTGACTCTGAGGTATTTTATTAATTTGGACTTAAGAGACTTTTTGGACATTTAGTAGTAGTATTTACTAATACTAAGTTTACTACATAAATCTTTTCCTCCCATTTTCCAAACAAAAGAAAAAGATAGTAAGAAAGAGAGAGAAAGAAGAAAGAAGGAAAGAAAAGGAGAAGAAGGAGAAGAAGAGGAGAAAGAGGAATTTGAAGAAATTCCAAGAACTTCAAGAACAAGATCTTCATCCATTGATCCAAGCTTCACCCAATCATCTCATCTTCCTCATTTTCAACCTCTATCCAAGGTGGGTTCTAGTTAGTACCATTGTTTAGAGTTTTTGATATTATGAGTTTTTAGGTTAGAATGTAGAAATTGATGTTCTAATGGTTGGAATTCGATATAAATTGAAAGGAAGGATCAATATGCTTGTAGAAACATGTATTGATGTTTGGTTTGATGTTTTGGTGTACTTTGAATAGATTGAAAATCTTAGGGTTTATGAAAAATATGTGTTCTTGATGAGAATGAGGTTTTATGAAAGTTTGATGATGAAACCATGCTAGAACATGTTATATACCTATGTTTGGTTGTTTGAGACTGATGTTGAGGGATTAGGAGAGTTGGATTTGAACTGTCTTCGCAGGTATTTTTCTGAGTTTCGCAGAGCGCGTTTAACGTGCAGAAGCCCGCTCAGCGCGGTTTTGAAATCCTGCAACCCCAGATGTCAGAGAGATGCGCGCTTAGCGCGGGCAGGGGCGCGCTTAGCGCGACCTGGGACTTAGAGTTTTTCTTGCAAAATGAGAAAATTCATAACTTTCGACTCGTTTATCGGATTCGATCATTCTTTATATCGATGTAAAGTCGACGAAATATTCTATGGAATGGAGACGAAATATGTCGAATTTACCGACCGATTAAATAATCGAGAAAGTTCCAAAAGCGATATATTTATGTTTTAATTGTTATATATTGTTCTACTATGCAAATATGATATGTCTTGCCTATCCTACTATTGTTTAGCATGGTTGTAAGTGAATATGCATGCAAATATAAAAATGATATAGGAAGAGTGAGGAAACCTCAAACTTGAACTATAGGAGAATCTAGTAAGGAACTAGAAATTGTAGACAACTCTAGATGGCGATGCTCGGGCACGTGTTGTTGGAAGATACATCCTTGCCGAGTATTGGCCTAGTTGAGAGTGAAACACTAGTATGGAACATGTGGTTAACCTTTGTGGTTGTGAAAAGGCAAGAGAGGCCTTAAGGCGTTATAGCCTTGTGATTGTCGAAAACAATCGTATTTTGTTGTATGTGATCATGTAATCGTAACCGGTATATTTGAGTGTAGTTTCATGGGTCTCGAGCTCCTCTGAAACGGGTACACAATTACTTGGTAGGTTTGATTCCCTATGTGTAGTACGATTGAAGCCTATGCTATGGGTAGAGACTTGTGATGGTTAACAGTCCATGAGAAGTGACGGTTCACGGTTAACAGTCCGATGATCCCGAATCCAATTCGTATGCCAAGTAACTACAAGGATCTATGACTCGGGTCACCTTCTAGACGTAGAAGCGGATGGGAAGACGAGATGTCTTGGTAAGGTTATCGATTAGTGATGTTGTGAGTTAATGAACTCATGTCATGTTTCCATATAGTGTGAGAATTATAAAGTGTGAACTCAAGGGTCCTTTTCCCTTTTCCACGGACTTGAGTTAGGATTGTTAGAACCTTGATAATCCGAGAGAACCCATAAGATAGGGAACTCACTGAGATTTGATGTATCTCACCCCACGTTGTTGATGTATTTTAGGTGCTTTAGGTTCCGAGAAGGGTAAGGATAAGGTCGTGTGATCTTTTCCTTGCTTGTTGATGGCTAGCTTCCGTAGCAAAGTGCATTTTGGGATCATTGTTGATCTAGTTCTTAGTTTTTATCATTTGAACATCTTGTGTATAATATGCCTTAGGTTTTTGTACTTTGTACTTTAGGGCATTTATTTGTATACAATGTGTTAACTAGGAGCTTATGTGTTTCAGTACCAAACACTTGGATCTATATATAATATTTATACTTTGATGTATGAGTTTTATATATGGGTGTTACAGATTCAGTATTTTTCAATTTGGAACAGAGGTTAATTGATTAACAATAGTGGGGTAATCATTTATCCTTGCTTTAACGTTCAAAAAAATATGAAGAAAATGAGACGGTTAATTGATTAGCCTAGAGCGGTTAATCGATTATCCTTGTTGAAAATTCAAGTTTCAGTTCAGGCATAGCGATAGTTAACCGATTAACAATGCTAGGTTAACCGATTAACCTACTGAATACTCTTTTCATTGCCATCCCATGCAATATAGGCCTTTTTGAATTTTGTCTCTTTTCTACTTTTTAAGTCGCTCTTCTTGGTGAGTTTTGGAGAATCCGTCTTTATTTGTCCTTACTTTACACATTCATAGCAAGTGACATTTTGTGTAGAAGTGGAAGCATCCTTTTTCCTGAAAAAATTTCTTTCTTTTTGCATAATTCAAGGATTTTTCATTAATGCCAAAAAACTTAACAAACCTTTTCACAAGGAGCATGAAGTTTTCATCTTCTTCCGGAGTATCTTCTTCTTGTTCTTATTTTGTGTCAACTTTCAAACCAATTCCTTTGGATTTCTTCTCTTGATTCTATTACTTTTCTAGTATTCCAAGTTCAATTTCATGCTCTTGAAGTTTTTTGAACAAGGATGCGGGCGTCATGGTAGAAATACTTTTCTTTTATGATATTCTCGTCACCTTTGGTTTCCATTCTCTGGTTAAAGACCTAAGCACTTTAAGATTAAGTTCATCGTTAGTAAAACTCTTACCGGGGGCAATCAAGTGATTGGTCAAGTGTACAAATCTCTTTTGCAATGCAAGGATTGATTCTCCGAGCTACATTCTAAATAACTCATACTCTTGTCTCAAAGTATTAAATCTAGATCTTTTCACTTCAGCGGTTCCTTCATGAGTTTCTACCAATGTATTCCATATTTGCTTTGTCGTTGTACATTGAGAGACATGACAGAATTCGTTCAAGCTAAGTGCACTTTGAAATAGGTTGATTGCTTTCTTGTTGTAGAGGACCTTTTTCTTATCATCTTCATCCCATTAACTCTCAATCTTTGGTGTCCCAACACCATTGACAAAAATAGTAGGAACATACAAACCATTTTGTACAACATCCCATATTTCTTGTCCTTGCGCTTCCAAGTCAGCATTCATGCGAATATTCCAAAAATCAAGGTATTCACGTGAAAATATTGGAGGTTTATTGTTGCTCCCACTGTCTTTGAAAACTGGATTTGCAAAAGCCATTATGGATCTTTAGGAACAGGTTACTTATAACCTACTCTGATGCCAATTATAAGTGTAGAGTGCACCTAAGAGGGGGGTGGGTAAATTAGGTACTTTGATCGATTTTTGGATTTAGTGAAATCTTACTTTTAATTTATGGTTTGATAGAGTTAATGAGAGCGGTAAAATGCAGAAAAGTAAAGAACATCGAGGGATTATCCTAATTCCTATCACAATTCGAGAGTACGTCTAGTCCGCTTACCACATGTAAAATATTTTACTATTTTTTAGAACCTTGTACAAGCTTAATCCTTGCCTCTATACACAATTTACCAACTAAATCAATAATGAACACTCCCTGATGATTTTGCAAAGTAAAAAAGAAAACAATCTTCTCTTTTTCACTCTCTTGTTTCCAATAATCATGGACAACAAGGTATACACACAAATATGAGTTTTTACAAGAAGTTTGAAGTTGTAATATGTATATCAATCACATGAATTGATCTTCCCTTTCAAGTATACAATTTAAAAGTATGTTACACAAGTGCTCAGAACAGAATTGATGAAACTTTTTTTATTGATGCAATGAAAATGAATGCAGAAAGTTTCACTCAAAAACTTATAACACAAGGTACTTATTTTAAAAATGAAAGATTTAGTTTGAATTGTAATGAAAGAGATTAGTTTTCAAAATCTGAAATCTTAGGTATTTATAAATGCATCACATATGTAGGAATGAGTATAATACCATGAATCAATGCCTTGTTTGGTAGGTGAAATTTATAATTCGTTGGAATCAGATTTTATGCCAAAAAGTTCTACTGCTTCAGGGGTAACTGGTAAATACATAATCGTAACCGGTTACAGCTGAAGCGATTTATTAAGATTTGAATTTTTCGAAGGTGTAACTAGTTACTAGTTTTGGTTAACCGGTTACACCTGATGGAATTTTGAAAAATGTTAAAATTATGTTCTAGTATTCGGTTAATAAAATGTGTAACCGGTTACACCTGATGAAACTTTGAAAAATACTTTAAGTAATGTGACTATGCACAAGCACAAGTTATTAAAAAAAATTATGCATCAAGATGAAATGATTATGATAATTTTGAGCACTATGGTAAAACAATTTATCAAAATGTAACTTGTACCTTAATGAAATGATCATTCTCCTAAGTTCCAAGAATTTCTTGACAATGTTTCTTAAGATACAAGTCTTGATACCATAGCTGGAGTCATTGAGCTTTTTCTCATCCTTTGATAGTGCACATGAACTAGAGATAGTATACTTGTCTTCATCAAAACACAATGTTAGATAAGTTTTAACTTCACTAATGCCATGTTCCTCACAAAACTCTTTAAATGGTGTACTATGGAATTGTCCACCATGGTCACTTCTAACTGATGCAATCTTCATTGATTTTTCTTTTTTCACTTGGTTTGATATTTTTTGAATGCCTTGAAAGTGTCACTTTTTTTGCACTAAAAATAGTGTCCAAGAATATCTAGAAAAATCATCGACAAAAACTAAAGCATACACATTACCTCCAAAGCTTCTTGTCCTTGATGAACCAAACAAGTCCATGTGCAACAATTGAAGTGACCTTGTAGTTGTTACCACATTCTTTGGCTTGAAAGTTGATTTAGTTTGCTTTCCTTTTTGAAATGCATCACTTAATCTATCTTTGATAAATTTCATCTTTGGTAAACCAATAACGAGATCATGTTTAACTAATTTGTTTAAATATTTCATATGAATATGAGCTACTCTCTTATGCCAAAGTCATGCATCATTATTGCTTACCACAAGACATTTTATTTTCAAAAATAAATCATCTAAAGAAATTATAAAAGTGTTATTAATTCTTTCACCAATAAGCTTTATCTCATGAATGGCTTCATCTTCAATTATTCATTCATATTTGGTGAAGTTGATATTGAGACCTTTGTCGCAAAGTTGGCTTATACTTAGAAGAAAGTACTTTAATCCTTATACATAATTTACATCATCAATTGTTGTGAAAGGTGGTGATCCAACTTTGCCTATGCCAATAATTTTTCCTTTGTTTTTGTCTCCATATGTGACATATCCTTTGGCCTTCAATACTAGACATGAAAATTTGTCCTTTTCTCTGATCATGTGCTGAACAACCACTATCAAGATATCATATATTTGTAGTCGTCTTAAAGCAAACCTACAAAAAAAAAAAGGATTTGTTTGGTATCTAACGTGCCTTGGGCCTATGATATTTATTTCCTTTCTTGATCCACACATAATGACCACTATGAACATAAAATTCCTTATGTAGGAAGCATTTCGTGCGTGACCTTTTAAACCACACTAGAAACAAGTAGGAATAAAATTACTTATATATCTAGGACATAAGATTTATTTTGAACAAAATTCTTCTTAGGATGATTGAAGGTGTGAGAAAAACACAAGAAATTGGGGGTTTGAATTGGGTTTTCAAAATGAAAGCTTTTTTGTGAAACTCAAACAAAGATCACAAATAGACTAACAATAGAGAAAGACACACGATATATCCTGGTTCACTTGAAAACTATCAAGTTAATCCAGTCCACCCGCCAAGGTAATTTCACCTTATACACAAGGACTTAATCCACTATAACCAAACTGATTATAACTGCACTAGCAATTTCCGGTGACTAACATACACAGACTAACCGTCCCTTCTTAAGGATTTTGACCTAACTAGGTCCTTAAGGAATTCAAACAACTGTTTGATCAAATAAAATGTTTACAATGAAATGCTTATACACAAGCTTATATAAACACTATTTCAAGCTCAAACTAACTTAGAGAAAATCTATACAGTAAGAATTTTCTTCTTTGTATTGTAGTGTTTTACTGTTCACTCATGGATTTCTCTATTTATGTGTTTCTTTCTTCTATGAATCAGTGTCTTTGTATATATCTTTTTCACACTTAGTGTCACACTTGATTCTTTGAATGATCAAGTCTTTATACAGCCAGAAAAAGATCTGTTGAAGGGCATATCAGGAATATCAATAAAATTACTGGCGACTTGAAATAATGTCGTTATGCTGGGATGAAAATCATACATTTAAATTGTCCTTTGTACCTCCAAATCAGGGTAGTGGAATGGTAGTGGAAAAGAATGTGTATGATCTGTACTATGTACTATTTTCCCTTGCAAATGTTTCATCTTCTTCTATTCATCAGAGGCTTCTGAATTGATATGGTTGAAGCATGATCAGAAGAATGGATCACTGGGTCTTCAGAGTCTTGAGTCTTCAGAGTCTTCAGAACTTTGTCAGCAGAACCTTGTATTCAGAGTTTTCAGCACTCCTTCTTCAGAACCCTTGGTTATCAAAAACATAAGTCTTCAGAGTCTTCAGAACTTGTCCAGCAGAACCCTGTCTTCAGAGTCTTTAGAACTTGGTCTTCAGAAATTTAAGTCTTCAGAGTCTTCAGGACGTTGTTCATCAGAACCTTGTCTTCAGAGTTGTTAGCACTTAGTCTTTAGAAGATAAATATCAGAGTTATATTCAGAGCCAGAATCAAAGAGAACATTGCAGCAGCAACATATTATCTTCTTAGAGTCTTTCTGAAGCACAGTAAATCAGAAGCAATCTTGCTTCTTTGACGCAGAAGCGACTTTTGATAATTTGAGAGTGACGTTTCGCATGATCTCTATCAGAGTCAGATCTATCTTTATCAGAGTCACAATTATCTTTATCAGATTCAAAACCTGTTTGTCAATACTTTTGAAAACAATCTTTAGAGTACCAAAATTGTTCTCACACAAATACAACTTTGTTATTATCAAAACATAGAGATATCTTGCAGAACCAAATCTTGTTCTAACACTCTCCCCCTTTTTGATAATGACAAAATAATATATTTTGATAACACAATTTTGTACGAGGATAGTAAGAATTGACTCATTTAAGTTCAAAGTAAACTTCCCTTTATCAAGCTCCCCCTGAATCTAAGACTTAACATAATCTTATAAGATTTAGGATACCAGAGCCTAATTGTAATGATCTAGACAGATCCAAAATATCAGAGCTTGATTATAGTGGTAATGCATTCTGATAACAAAGCTTGATTATTTAAATCAGAGCCTGATTAATATCAGAGTCATATTGCCAATATAAGTATTGTTCCTAAAAATCATTCTAAGAAAATAATTTGCAATTAGAGTGTTAGAATGTTTGAGCTATGATTAGAGATAAGATATTTATCAAAATAACTTTTCCATATTAATACTCCCCCTTTTTGTCATAATCAAAAAGGGTAATTAAAATGATAATCCAAAAGTACATCATAACAGAAACAAATAGTCAAAGACAAACTACGGGGTAGCCTAAAAAATGTTCCTAAGGTTGAGAAGGGGGAGGGAGCCTCTGAATAATCTGAGCAAGAGCATTCTGAATGTTGACAGTGACTTCATATTGCTTGTCCATTCTTGCTCTGAACAACTCATGTTGCTTTTGAAGGGTAGCCAGAGTTTTCAACACTGGATCAGAAGAGAAGTTTTCAGCAGCTTCTCTTTCAGCTTGATCTTTAGCTTCCTTTGGCTAACCTTTCTGCCAGTTCCTTTTCTGCAGCTAGCTTAGCTTCAGCTTCCTTCTTCTCTTGCAACCTCTTTTTAGCTTGTTGAACAAAATAATCCTTTGTCTGAACAGAAAGATTTTGAATCTTCTGAAATTCCTCAGACATCCACTGATTGAATTGATCCCATGGAGCACCCAAATTAGAAGGGTCTTCACTAGAATTTGATTCATCAGATAGTGTCTTGAATCTCATAACCACATAGTCCTTAAAAATAGATATTGCTTCATCTAGGTTAAGAGGAAGGTTAGAGGGTTGATTCTTAGGTAAAGGTTAATTTTCTTCAACAGAGTCACCAAGATTGGTGGTATCATTGTTTAAAGAAGGGTCAGTATTATCTATTATGGATTCTAGAATTGGTTGTGGAGCAGTTAATGGAGTTGGTGATGGAGAGATGGTTGTTTGAGGATGATCGGTGATAATTTCTTCAATGAATTGGGTGGTTAATGGTAAGGAGTTGGTTGGAGATGGTTGAACAGATGTAACAAGAGATGGTTGGATAACAATGGTGGAAGTTGGTTGAGTTGAGGTAAGTTCAAGTGTATATGGTGAAAATGGTGTAGAAGATGGAATTACTTCAGTAGGTGATTCAGAGATGGGTGTTGAAGAGGTAGTGACAGCAGTAGAAAAAATTGGCTGAGGAGTGAAGAATAATGGTTGAGTTGTAGGTGGTGGTGTTGATATGGGAAGAGATGAAGACAAATTTATGTTAATAGAAATAGGTGCAGTTACAAAGGGAGATTTAAAAGACTTACTTTGTTTTTCCGCGAAAGAAGTAGATGTAGATGACATCTTCATCTTCTTTGTTGATGGTTCGTCATCATCATCACTTTTCTTTTTCTTGCCTTTTCCCTTTTTCTGAAAAATTTCAGGAATAGTATCAAGCAGATTATCCATGTCAATCCATACATTTAATGGTTCATCTTCGCATCAAGCAAAATAGTTTGAGAGCTCTTCTGGATTATAATCTTTGAAAAGAGTGGAAATCCAGAGATTGGAAACCAAACAAAGTTAAGTTCAAACTGTGTTTAAATAGCATTTCGATAGGTGATTTTCTTAATAAGCTTCATATTCTTCAGGTTCTTAGCCCAGAAGGTATGTCTAGAATCCTTTTCAAGTTCTTTAGTGAACCCAGCAACCAATAAATCATCAACCAAGCCGGACTCAATGAAAATATCAGAGAGGAGTCTGCCGTAAGGGATATGATTTCCCTTCTTGGAGGAGCCAGTCCTTGAGTTAACTATAGAGTCTCTCAAAAAGTTGAACAGGATACAAGGAAGATGTATTTTCTTTCCTTTCAACATGAAGTATAGAACATGCTTTTGAGACAGGTTAATGTAATCCGATGAGTGAGTAGGATGACGATGATACATAGTTCCCAACATAATTTTAAACCAAACTCTTAGATTATCTTTCAAGAACGATGAGGGGGATCCTTTTTAGAATCCAGAACATTTCCTTCTTTAAAAATAGCAGTTGTGACTTTGGCTTCCATTTGCTCATCTTGTTGAACATTGACGATTCTTAGCCCCTTTCCACCATGAGAGATTAAATCACAGATAGTCTTTTCTGTGATGATGATTCGTCTTTCGAACACAGTGGAAATGATGACATTTCTACTGGTAATTACATGAATCCAGAAATCTTTAGCCAAGTTTGGAATGGAGGATCCTTACAATCTATTAAAGTATCTGTTCCATCCTTGGAATTCAAGTGTTTGAGAAAGATCACATCAATTATCCATTACATTTGTGAAGTTAACCATGGATTCACTGAGAACTCTAAGTTCATTTACCGGTGTGTCGAGAGAGATAGGACATTCTTCAGGAATAGTGCACTGATATCCAAGTAGTTTATCTTTGGAGATAGTTTGAGATAATTCCGCCATTGATGAAGAGGATGGAGTTGCAAAGTACAAAAGGGTTTTAGGGTTTCTAAGAAAAAGTGTGGGAAGTGAGAGTAACGTAGTGTGTGAAAGTGAGAGAATGTGTATTTATAACAAAAATAATGATTATGACAAGGTGGGAGTAATAGGAAATAATTACTTGAAACCTAGTCTCACGAAATCACAATGCTCGAGGTGTCTCTTCAACAGTAGGTATGATTGGATTTTGGACACGTGTCAAAAATAATCATAGCCGTTTGTTTTTCAAGAGAGCACATTTGATATTTCCAAAGTCAAGAATACCAAGAGGTATCTGACTGGACTAGTTTCTGATTAGGAGATCTTCTAACTTGTAGAAGTATCATGAATCAGAAGGTCAATAAAAATAAATAACACACTTTGCTTAACATCAGAATCTTATATCAGAAGTTCTGGTGGCTTGACACATTAAAATACCATCTTCTCATTCTGGACAAGGTTTAATAAATAGGTTTTCCAGAATGAATACGAATCTATCTTCAGCAAGGGGTTTTGTGAAAATATCAGCCCACTGGTGATCTGTATCCACAAATTTTAACTAAAAAGTACCCTTCTGAACATAGTCACGTAAAAAGTGATGTTTTATTTCAATATGTTTTGCCCTAGAATGTAGAATATGATTCTTAGATAAACAAATGGAAAAGTATTATCACAAAAGATAGGAATGTTACACTCGTGTATCTGATAATCATCAAGTTGATTCTTCATCCAGAGTATCTGAGTACTGCACAGAGATGCTGAGATGTATTATGCTTCTGAAGTTGAGAGAGCAATTGTTGATTGTCTTTTGCTTGCTCAGGAGACGAGGTTACTTCCCAGAAACTGACAGTTTCAAAAAGTGCTTTTCCTTTCCAATCTGTCTCCAGCATAATCTGCATCACAGTAAACAGAAAGCTTGTACTCTGATATTTTCTTATACATCAAGCCATGGTTAGTTGTTCCTTTTAGATACCTTAGGATTCTTTTAACAGCAGTTAAACGAGTTTCCCCTGGATTTGATTGGAAACGAGCACAACGACATACACTGAACAAAATATCTGGACGAGAAGCTGTCAAATACAAAAGAGAGCCTATCATACCACGATAAAGCTTCTGACAAACCTTTTTACTTACTTCTTCTTTCTCCATAATGCATGTCGGATGCATAGGAGTCTTAGCAGGTTAACTTTCTGACATATTGAATTTCTTCAGAAGTTCTTTTGCATACTTGCTCTGATGAATGTACGTTCCTTCTGAACGTTGATCAATCTGAATTCCCAGAAAGAATCTGAGTTCTCCCATCAGACTCATTTCAAATTCAGCCTGCATTAACTTGGAAAATTCCTTGCTCAAGGAAATATTAGAAAAACCAAATATAATATCATCAACGTAGATTTGAACAATCAGAATGTCATTTTTAAAGGTTTTACAAAAGAGTGTTGTATCCACTTTTCCTCTAGTAAGGTCATTTTCCAAAAGAAAGTTACTTAGCCTTTCATACCAAGCTCTGGGAGCCTGTTTCAGACCATATAATGATTTTTTAAGTTTGAAAACAAAATCTGGGTTTTCAGAACTCTCAAAACCAGGAGGTTGGTGCACATACACTTCTTCAAAAATATACCCATTTAAAAATGCACTCTTTACATCCATCTGATATAAAGTAAGGTCATGATTCATAGCAAATGAGATTAAAATGCGAATAGATTCTAACCTAGTAACTGGTGCAAAGGTTTCTGTATAGTCTATCCCTTCTTGTTGACTATAACCTTGTGCAACCAATCGTGCTTTGTTTTTTACAACCTCACCTTTCTAACCTAACTTGTTTCTGAATACCCACTTTGTTTCAATGATGTGGACACCTTTTGGTTTCTGAACAAGATCCGAGACATCATTTCTGGTGAATTGATTCAGTTCTTCTTGCATGGCCAGAATCCACTCATTTTCCTTAAGAGCTTCATCAACTGATGTTGGCTCTATCAGAGACACCAAACCCAGGAGGGTTTCTTCAGAATGTCTGAATGATGAACGAGTTCTGACTGGATCATCTTTATCTCCCAGAATCAATTCTTCAGAATGAGAAGTCTTTAATATGTTCTTCTTTTGATGAGATGGGTTATTTTCAGTTTCTAGTAAGGGCGTATCTTAATCTGGAGAATCTGCATCTTTGTCTACTTCTCTTGAATCTTCTTCTTCTTTAGATTCTGATAAGGTGATCTTCAGATCTGCAAACTTGTCAACTAGATTTGACTTTTTAGAGTCAAGCTTATCATTGAATCTGACATGAATTGATTCCTCAATAATTTGTGTTTTTGTGTTATAGATTCTGTAGCCTTTAGAGCATTCAGAGTATTATAACAGTAAACACTTTTGAGCTTTGGAGTCAAACTTGCCAAGATTCTCTTTAATGTTCAACATAAAACAGATACATCCAAAATGATGAAAATATGAAATGTTGGGTTTTCATTCTTCCACAATTCATAAGGAGTCTTACCCAGAATAGGTCTTATTGAAACCCTGTTCTGAATGTAACATGTTGTATTTACTGCCTCTGCCCATAAGTGCTTAGCCATGTCAGTTTCTTGGATCATGGTACGAGCCATTTCTTGCAAATTCCTCTTCTTCCTTTCCACTACTCCATTTTGTTGTGGAGTTCTGGGACAGGAGAAATCATGGGAAATGCCATGGGAATAAAAAATATTCTCAAAGTATTTGTTCTCAAATTCTCTGCCCTGATCACTTATGACTCAGATAATTTTGCAATCCTTCTCTGTTTGTACTTGAGAGCAAAAGGTAGAGAACACAGAATGAGACTCATCCTTGTGTTTCAAGAATTTCACCCATGTCCAACGTCTATAATCATCAACGATTACTAATCCATACTTATTTCCACTGATTGAAGTAGTTTTCACTGGTCCAAATAAATCAATGTGTAGAAGTTCTAACGGTCTAGAGGTGGACAAAACATTATTTGCTTTAAAAGAAGTTTTGGAAAACTTTCCTTTCTGACATGCTTCACAAAGAGCATCTGAAGAATACTTCAGATTTGGAAAGCCTCTGCTAAATTCAAGCTTATTTAGCTGAGAAATCCTTCTTATGCTAATATGGCCTAGACGTCTATGCCATACCCATTGCTCTTCATTAACAGACATTAAGCATTTGACATTCTGTTCACATAGATCAGAAAGTCTAATTTTAAAAATGTTGTTTTTCCTCTTTCCGACAAATAGGATTAAACCGTCTTTCTGACTTACAGCCTTACAGGACTTTTGATTAAAAATGATATCATAACCATTGTCACTAAGTTGACTAATTGACAACAAGTTATGCATCAAACCATCGACCAAAAGAACATCTGTAATAAAAGGAAGGTTACCATTACCAACGATTCCAGAGCCAATGATTTTTCCTTTCTGGTTTCCTTCGAATCCAACAAATCCTCCAGGCTTAAGTTCCAGACTTTGGAACATATGCCTTCTTCCCGTCATGTGTCGCGAGCAACCACTGTCCAGGTACCATGTGGTGTTTCAACTGAGCTGCTAAGGATATCTGCAACATAGATTATCTTGTCCTTAGGTACCACTTTCTGGGTCATCTCTTGTTAGTTTTCCCAGAGTGTTTAATAACTTTGGGCTTTTGTGCAACAGGATAATCAAGTGGAATTTGTGCATGATATTTAACTTTAGAAACAGATTTATGTGTCGGTGGGGGTTCTTGTGCAAGCTCAGAACAAACAATCTCAGTGCTAGAAGGCACAAAATGGTCATAGAGAGGTTTTGGTTTAACAGGTTGACTTTCATCAATTTCAGATGATTATGTACATCCCAAACCTTTCTTACCATTTCTACTAACTCCATAGATCATGGAAGCTATTCTGCTTTTATCTATGCTTTTAGCTAGAAAATACTAGATTGTTTTATCATACTTATTGATACAGCTTGTGTCAGAGACATTGGAGATTAATTCTTCTTCTAATTTAGCAATTTTGCTTTTCAGGGCACAATTACTATTTTTTAAAGAAAAAATGTTTTCATTCAGAGAAGAATTATTCTGCTCAAGCTTATCTTTTTCTTCAGAAGCAATTACATGTGATCTTTTAAGATCTTTGTATTTACTCTGAAGAGTTTGATACTTTTCCAACATTTTCGAAAGACATGACTCTAATTCACAACGAGAGAGTTTAGATAATACCTCTGAGTCTGAGTCTGAGTCTAATTCTGATTCTCCAGAAACTTCATCGCCAATTGTTGTTACTAGCGCAAGATTTGCTTGTTCTTCATCAGAGTCTTCTTCTTCAGAATCAGAGTCGTCCCAAGTTGCCATCAGTTCTTTCTTCGCTTTGGAGAAGTTCTTCTTAGGCTTCTTGTCTTTCTTAAGCTTTGGACACTCGTTCATGTAATGACCTGGCTCATTACACTCATAGCAGATAACTTCTTTTCCGGAGTTCTACTTCTTCTGTCCAGATGATGACTCATAACGACCTTTGTTTCTTCTTGATCCTATGAAGTTTCCTTGCCTATGCTTCCAGAGTTTGTTGATCCTTCTGGAGAATAGCGACAGTTCATCTTCTGATTCTTCACCAAAATCTTCTGATTCTTCCTTAACTTGATAAGCCTTTTCCTTTTCAGGTTTAGACTTAAGTGAAATAATGTTACTTTTCTTCTGAGGTTCATCTTCTTCCAACTCTATCTCATGACTTCTCAAAGAACTAACAAGTTCTTCAAGACTTATGCTGGTAAGATCCTTGGATAGCTTTAGAGATGTTACCATAGGTCTCCATTTCTTGGGAAGACTTCTGATGATCTTTTTAACATGATCAAGAGTTGAGTTACCTTTGTCCAGAACCTTAAGTCCTGCGACTAGCATTTGAAACTTTGAAAACATAGTTTCAACTGTTTCATCATCCTCCATTTTGAATGCCTCATATTTTTGGTTTAGGGCCAGCGCTTTTGTCTCCTTAACTTGAGAATTTCCTTCATGAGCCATTCTCAGAGAATTAAAAATGGATTTGGCAGTATCTCTATTTGTTATCTTCTAATACTCAGTATAAGAGATAACATTTAGCAATATGGTTCTTGCCTTGTGATGATTCTTATAATCTTTCTTTTGTTGGTTGGTCATATCACTTCTAGATATTTTAGCACCTGTAGCATCAACTGGGTGAGTGTAGCCATCGACTACAAGATCCCAAAGATCTACATAATAACCAAGAAAGAAACTGTCTACTTTGTCTTTCCAGTAGTCAACCTTTTCACCGTCAAAGACTGGTGGTTTGGCACTATAATGATCTTTCTCTTCAGTAGTAGTATTAGCAGGAGTTGCCATGATATCTCACACAAATACTGGATCGATACTGAACACTATTAAGTCTTGATAACACGTTTATCACAATCAGAACTGGAGCTTTGATGCCAATTGAAGGTGTGAGAAAAACACAAGAACAAGGGGGGGGGGGGGGGGGGGTTGAATTGGGTTTTCAAAATGAAAGTTTTTTGTGAAACTCAAACAAAGATCACAAATAGACTAACAATAGAGAAAGACACACGATATATCCTGGTTCACTTGAAAACTATCAAGTTAATTCAGTCCACCCGCCAAGGTGGTTTCTCCTTATACACATGGACTTAATCCACTATAACCAAACTGATTACAACTGCACTAGCAACTGCCAGTGACTAACATACACAAACTAACCATCTCTTCTTAAAGATTCTGACCTAACCGTTCCCTTAAGGAATTCAAACAACTATTTGATCAAATAAAATGTTTACAATGAAATGCTTCTACACAAGCTGATATAAACACTATTTCTAGCTCAAACTAACTTAGAGAAAATCTATACAGTAAGAACAATTTTCTTCTTTGTATTGTAGTGCTTTACTGTTCACTCATGGATTTCTCTATTTCTGTGTTTCTTTCTCGTATGAATCAGTGTCTTTGTATATATCTTTTTCACACTCGGTGTCACACTTGATTCTTTGAATGATCAAGTCTTTATATAGCCAGAAAAAGATCCGTTGAAGGGCAGATTAGGAATATAAGTAAAATTACTGGCAACTTGAAATAGTGTTGTTATGCTGGGATGAAAATCGTACATTGAAATTGTCCTATGTACCTCCAAACCAGGGTAGTGGAATGATAGTGGAAAAGAACGTGTTTGATCTGTACTATGTACTATTTTCCCTTGCAAATGTTTCATCTTCTTCTATTCATTAGAGGCTTCTGAATTGATATGGTTGAAGCATGATCAGAAGAATGGATCACTGGGTCTTCAGAGTCTTGAGTCTTCAAAGTCTTCAGAACTAGTTCAGCAGAACCTCGTCTTCAGAGTCTTCAGCACTTCTTCTTCAGAACCCTTGGTTATCATAAACATAGGTCTTTAGAGTCTTCAGAACTTGTTCAACAGAACCTTGTCTTTAGAATCTTCAGAACTTGGTCTTTAGAAACTTAAGTCTTTAGAGTCTTCATAACGTTGTTCATCAGAACCTTGTCTTCAGAGTTGTTAGCACTTAGTCTTCAGAAGATAAATATCAGAGTTATATTCAGAGCCAGAATCAAAGAGAACATTGCAGCAGCAACATATTGTCTTCTTAGAGTCTTTCTGAAGCACAGTAGATCAGAAGCAATCTTGCTTCTTTAACGCAGAAGCGACTTTTGATAATTTGAAAGTGAAGTTTCACATGATCTCTATCAGAGTCAGAGCTATCTTTATCAGAGTCAGAATTATCTTTATCAGAGTCAGAACCTGTTTGTTAATACTTTAGAAAACAAACGTTAGAGTACCAAAATTGTTCTCACACAAATAAAACTTTGTTATTATCAAAACATAAAGATATCTTGCATAACCAAATCTTGTTCTAACGATGATGATGAAAAAAAGTGCACATTTCTTACTTTCTCTTTATTGGATTTGTCACTTGCCTTGACAAATATAGTTTTACTAGTACTTAGTTTATCAAATTTTGAATAGCCAAGTCCACTTTTATCATTAGAATATCTTTATCCACTAAGAACACTTTCTAATACAAGTTGTCCATTTTCATATATTTCGATAACTAGATTTAATTAGACAATGCTAAAAGGAAGAGAATTACATTCATTACATGTAGAATTCTGTTTTTCCTTTTCAAATCCTTTTTGCATAGTGTCAATTTTCTCTTCAAGATAGGAAATTTATTACTTTTGTGTTTACACGGTTTTGTACAGAATTTTACATTCATTGAGTATTTATTTTATTGCTTCTTGTGCATCAATATCATAAAAAAGTTTCTCGTTACAAACCTCGACTTCTTCATTATCGGAATGATGTGAGGCCATTAATGTAAGATTTGCGCATTCTTCGCTTTTTAAATTGGATGATGAAATTACTTCATTATCATCTCTTGCTTTGTAGGCTTTCGTGGAAGTTGGTTCATTTCTCCCATTGTGACTACTTTTCTTAGATAACTTGGGGCAATCCGCCTTTATGTGTATTTGCTTTCCACATTCAAAGCATGTAAAATTCTAGTTTGAAGTAGAAGCCTCTTTCTTCAAAAATTTCTTCCTTTTTATAAAGTTTAAAGAATTATCATTTTTGAAAAATTTGCCTAGCCTTTTTACTAGAAGAATGAAATTCTCATCTTCATCTGGTAGGTCTTCTACCAATTCTTCCCTTGAATCAACTTTTAAAGCAATACTCTTGGATTTATTCTCTTGAGCCTCATGTTTTTCTAGTCTTCCATGTTCAATCTCATGCTTTTGAAGTTTTCCAAACAATATTGTGGACGCCATTTTTGATAGGCTTTTCTTTTCTGATATCACTGTCACTTTCGGTATCCATGCTCTGGTTAAAGATATAATAATTTTAAGATTAATTTCACCATTAGAAAAAGTCTTACCAAGCTCCATTTAGTTGTTTGTCAAGTGTGAGAATCTTTTTCGCAAGTCAAGAATTGACTCTTTGGGTTACATCCTGAACAATTCATACGCTTGAGATAATCTGTTCAGTTTTGATCTTTTCACTTATGCAGTTCCTACATGAGTGACTTCTAGTGTATCTCATATTTCTTCTAATGTTTTACATTGAGAGACACGAAAGAAGTCATCCATTCCAATTGTCGATTGTAGCATATTCTTTGCATTCTTGTTAAATAAAACTTTTTCTTATCACCTTCATCCCAAACACTTTTGATATTGGATGTACTAACACTATTAACAACACTTGTAGGAACAAACATACCATTTTCTTCAACATCCCAATGTCGCGTCGTGAAAAATACAGATCGCCACCGAACTTTATTTATTCCAAAGGAAAGGGAAAATATCGATAAAAACCCTAAAGATGGAAGAAAATGGTCGTCACAACCAAGAGCGGATTCGGAAATCGGTTATGCAAGGGGAGGTATTAGTACCCCTCACATGCGTTGTACTCAACGGGAACCATTTTGATTGTTCTTTGCGCGGGTGGGTGTTATTATCTAAAGGTTACTTGCGATTGGTTTTAATTAAGGGAAAATAAGTTTTTAATTAATGTGCTCGCCAAGATTTCGAAATCTTGTGCCTACGTATTCTCATAGTGCAATTAGAAAATTAGAGCTTTGTAGTTTGTGGGGTAGAAAATAAGTGTTCGTTGGTTGTTTTTATTGAACGATGTTAACGTTCGCATTCTAGCAGTTAAATGTTGCTTGTATACTCGTTCGTGGGAGGTTTAAGCGTTGTTTGTATAGCGATAGAACGGAAATAACATGTCCTTTATGAAAAGCTTGTTAATTACCTAAGGCAAAAAATTGAATTAGATTGGTTGTAATTGATTTTTGTCTGAAGAAGCATATTCAGACAGGGAGCTTTACAACAGTGTTTGAACATTTGGGGAGAGAGAATTTACATCCTCCTCTTTTTTATTCCTTTTATTATGAAAAACGCCTTGATTTGAATTACATTAAAGTCTATGAATGGAGGCGAATACTTTGAACAACTGGGTCATGAGTCCCATATCGAAATATATTCAGAATAATGGTAGGAATACATCTCTCTGATTCTTCTCCATTTATTAAGGCTTATGGCGCACAATTTGCATTGTATTTTTGAAGTGTTTTGAATTTATTTGTAAAAGTGGACTTTAGTTTTAAATGGACAAAGGAAAATACATGAATATGTGAATGAGATATGGTACCAAATGGGGCTAAAGCATAATTTTGTCATGCATTGATTTTTTTTCCTATTTTCTAGGGTTTTAGTATGGGGAATGGATTTAGGATTGACTTAATGGATCAAGTATGGGTGCAATTCTTAGGATCTAGTTCAAATTAAGTGATCAAGGGACTTGTGATCACTTAATTGAATAAAAACCTAAGGGAACATGCAATTTATTTTGAAAGTCATATTAAGAGGTCTTAAAGCTATTAATCTAATTAGTTGATCAAAGTATGTTTGATCAACCAATCAAATCAACAAGGGGAACATGTCAAGAATTAGGTTAAGCTACATGTGTTAAGATTATGACATTGTGAAGAATAAGTCAAAGAAAGGAAAGCAACAAATTTAATGACAAAAGTTAACCCTAATTAAGCATTAAGTCTAACGTATTTACTAACTTTTAGTTTTAATCATAACCTAACAAGTTAAAACTAACTAATTGCAATTGGAGTGTCATTTTTGAATGTGTTAAAAAAAATCAAAGAAATATGCTAAAAGAAATTGTTAGAAATAATTATGAAATAAGTTAGTCTGCTAGTGGGTATGAAGTGAAACAAGGTGTGTGAATGTTGTAAGGGGCGTAAGCCTAGCTATGGAGGCCCAATGCAATTGTTTTTCTGTTTGAGTTCAATAAGCCTTGGGTGTGTTAGCAAGAAATGGGGCGCATGTGAATAAAAGGCCTTGGCCTGGATTTTAAGCCCAAAGAAAAGTGTCAAAGTGGGGGCAAAGGGAATAGAAGCCCCTCACTCAAATCACGTTTAAGATCAGACCTAATATTCTTCCTCTCTCTCTCTTACAATGACAAACGGAAATCGCTCTACCACGCCAGAAAATGCCTACGGCAGCAGCGGAGCCCTGAACTACTCATACTCACCACCACTCAACTCAATTCTTCCTCCCATCTATATACCTAAACTTAGATTTTTCTAAAACTCATCATATCTCTTCATTTCGAAGCCAAACCTCATGAACCCTAGAAATTCAAATCCAAATTAAATGATGAAGGAACAAAATTTCATATCAACGCATTAGGGCTTTGACCTCTAAGCACTCAAGCTACACCATGGTAACAAGGAAAAGCAAGAAGACTAAGGAATCAATGGCGTGACCTACCTACAGAGCTGAGGAGTGCTCTGGTTATTGTTGCTGCATTTGGTGGTGAAGATGTAGCCAAGAAACCCAGAGAATACACAATCAGGTAAGAACTTTGATCCATCACTGCTTGTAGCGGCTTCTTCTTCTCCTTTTCTTATTTTCCTTTTGAAATTCTTACTGATGGATTAATCTGTAAGATGTTTGTTATTGTTTTAGATTGATTAGGGTATGAGATTGCAGAGTAAGAATTGAGATATTGAGAGAGGTATGGCTCTACTCTTTCAGAGCTTCAATGTAAAGCTCTGGGGAGTATTTTGAATGAGCTCTAATGGTGGTTAGGGAGTGAGTTGAGGATGAAGAAGATTAACTGTAGGGGAAATTTGGAAGAGTAAGTTTATGGAATAATTGTTGATGATGATTGAAGAGGAATAGGGGGTTTATATAGATGGAATCAGAGTGAATTTAGGAGGGAAAGTTAGTTGCAAAATAGTTAGGATTGAACAATTCCCACCCTTGGATTATGATCCTAGACTGGAATTTATCAAGGGTGGAAATTCATTCACATAAATTTCAGAAATTTTGGTATATCGGAAATTTCAAATATACTATTGAAAATTTAGTGTGTACTGGAAATTATGATATGCCTACCGAAAATTTCTTTCAAAAATTTGTTTCACATTTTTTCAGGGACAATTTTGAAATTATGAAACTATGGGGGACCGGGGGTGCTAGGTTCAAGTTGGAGGGTGGCAAGTTAAATTCTCTAACCAATATTGTGGGCCTATGATTGTGGCCCAATTCAAAACATTCGAATTTTCAGTTTTATTGGTTATTCGATTTTCGATTTGGGCGATTATTCCGTTCGGATTGAATTGGTTAATTCATTTTTAAAATATTTAGTTTCAATTCTATTATTTCTGCAGTTATTAAAAATATAAAATATATTTGATCACAAAATAGATGATTGTTTTTTATTCTCATATTCAATTAATTATTTGGGCAATATTTAAGTGCTAAAATATTTATTTATTAAATGATGATAAAATTACATCAAAGAAATAACTAGTGTTGATATTGTCGAGGTCGTGGAAGTGGTCGCTGAATCCACATTGAGTTGGTGCTCCCAGTTGTTCATTCTTTTGGAGTAGATGCAGGTTCTCACCATCAATAGGTGACCGAGCAGACGTCCCCACATCACCTTTAAGATGTGTGAAGGCTTTGAGGGCTTCATCGCAGAACAAGTCATTGACCTCTGCACTATTATAATTTAATTTGTTCACCTCAATGTTCTATTATGGTTGGGTAGTATTTGAGATTGAGTTGTCGAAGGAGGGGATGTAGCATTATTGTGGTTAAGATGGATTCTAGGTGATTAGTTGTGATGGATAAAAAGAGATTTATAGTTGTGGTGTTTCTAAGTTGTTGTTTTCTTAAGGGGTAGGTTGTGTGCATGGGTATGGGTTATAGTTGGTGGTGATGGTGTCTGTTGATAAGAGTAAGAGTTAAAATGTGATTTTTTGTTTTTGTTTTGTGTTTGATAGTGCTGACTTGGGGTGTAAGGTGGTTGGGTTGGGTTGTAAGGTTGTTGGGTGTTGAAAAAAGGTTGTTGGTTGTTATTAGTGAAATCTGGTTATGTTGGAATGTATGTGTTTGTGGATGGTCTGGTGTGTTAGATGTTTGAAGTTGAAAGTTAGTTGTGAGAGTCAAATAATAATCTATTATGTGATTGATACAAATTTGAAACAAATATATATCAAGCCAATAATAGGTTGCTCGATTTACATTTGATGTTCATGATATTACCTTGTAAGACATTAGTGCAACAATTCTTCCAGTGAAGACATTATTCTTTGTATAAGTCTTTCCAATTTTGGTAAATACATTTGTATGACACTTGACTTTTGTGATATTTGTCGATGTACCTAAGTGAACCTAGAATGTCTTGTTGAATGCCAAACTGGAGCTTAACCCTATCTGTATGACGCATTTCCACAATGGTGAACACGATGATAAATGTTGTCAAACTTCATGTGGCATTATTATCTCTTGGGTAATCATCTACTAGATAAAGATAGGGCATCAATGTAAATTGTAACATAAATACAACTAATTAGTTTAAAAAATTAAAAAAATCCAAATATTAGAAGATTATTTTCGAATATAATACATTATTTGCTTTAAAATGATAAAATTATATGTTCGGTATCCAATAGTAAAATGATGGGGTGTTTTTATTATTTCATTCCATATGCAGACCACCTAAACAACAATTAGCTATTAGAAGATATATCTAACAAACGTATTTATATATCTAACAAGTTTAAAACTTACTTGCTCGCATATGAAAAACATGATGGATTACTATCAATCGATGATAGCCTCATCATTTGTGACCATCCCAAAGTTTGTAGCAAGACACCACACGGATAAATGTATGCACGTTCTTTCTAGCGGCTTTACACAAGTTTCTGTAAAGTCATGCCAAACATGTTGAGCCCCAATTGAAATCACTTATCTCATTTATATATTTTAATAATTCTAACCACATAATATGTATTGTGTTACCATTACTATTCAAAAATAAAAATTGACCTATAAGAAAAAAATTTAAATTCTAGTGTTTTTGAATTTTCTCTCCCTCAGAGGTTGCCTCATTTATTTCAAAAATAATGCATTGTTTTTTAAGCCAAGATAGTTAATGACCTTGGCCACTCATTGACTTCGAGCGTCGATGCTTCTGAAATCCTTCAAGGTCTTCTTTGTTTTTTCTGGCATGGTAACAGGTTTGAATTATCTCCATCTCTTGCATATCTAGCATCATTGTTCTCTCTAGGTCTCAGTGTCTCTCATCATGTTTGAGTGTTCATTGCTAACCTAGGTACAACAGACAATGTTGCTCCTATATATGTTTGTGCACACTGTGAACGCTTTATATAAAACGTCAAACTCCTCTCTTTAAAGCCTTAACCCTCAAACTCAACATTGCAAATATTTAGCCACATAAATTGATATATAAACCGTCATAATTCTTTAAATGTTTTCTTATTCATAGTTTTTTTTCATCTTTTGGATTTGTTGTGTATGTTAAATGTACGGGTTAATACCATTTTACCCCTGTCATATAAGTGAATTCTGCTGTACCCCCTGTAAATTTTTTTTTGTAAAACTAACCTTGCCATATGAAAATTATGTTGTTTTAGACCCTGTGAAATTGTTTTTGTAAAAATAACTTTGCCATAAGAAAATTTTGTTGCTTTCGACCCTGTAAAATTGGTTGTTTTAGTAAAACGGGTTAATTGTTCTTTTGCCTCCTGCCATATGGGCGAGGTTTGAAAAACCCCCTGTAAAAAAAAAGTTTAGATTCCCCTCCTGACATTTGAAGATTCCACTGTTTTGACCCCTCTTGAAATCCAGTCAACAGAATATGTGACGTGGCAATTATTTTTTAATTTATTATTATTATTTTTGATTACGTAGACAGATTAGTTGGCATTTTTAATTATTATTTAATTTTTAATATCCACGTCGCATTTATATATATATTTTTTAATATATTTTTTATTTTACTTTTTGTATTAATTTATTTTACGTTTTCTTAAATTATTTGTATAAATTTTTTTTTATGAATTATTTTTTTAAATTATCAAAATATTACAGGGGGTAAAACAATTTACATAAGCAAATTATTTGAAAACTTATGTGTAAAAGCTGCTTATAAACACTTCAATTTGCTTATGAAATTTCGATGTGGGACTTATAAACATTTCCATTACTGCAATAGTTTGTTTCTTAGGTTCAAATTGAATGCTTGAGTAGGAGAGTTCTTGTAGCTTTTGGCCAACTTCTCACAAACAATCCTCTGTCTTCTTTTCGTCAGATTCCATCAGCTGCTCACCTTCAAACTTCGGCCATCTCTCACCACACTTCCATAAACACCACCCTTCACCACCATTACTCCATGAACAACCTTTATAACACACTTTGTTCTCCCTTCAAAGCTCACTTGAACGTCATTTTTTTGTTGTTGTTAAAAACAACTTCAAGAAGAGTTGCTGGTTCCTGCACATAAGTTAAGGGTATAAGGTTCCTCCATCATAATTATAGTGCCAACAGTATCAACATAATTCATTTAAATGTGCATATCAAAGCAATCATGAAACATGAGACTTTTTTACAGTCAAGATTAGGGAAAGAAAAGAGAGAAAGATGATTATGGGTAATAAAATTGAAAACAACTTCTAAAATTTCTTCAATTGCATGACTCCAGATAATGATAACATATCCTATATAGAGAATACTCAGTCCAAGAAAATTTTACCTTTGATTAGTTCATTTCAAACACAACATAATATGAAAATATCAACATCTTTTAATTTCCAATACTAGATCAACATGCATCTTTTTCACAAAGGTTTTCAATATATCAAAAGTTTGTTTCTGGAATAATTCTTCTGTCAAACTTTGATATGTGACTCCATACATCCTTAGTTTTGGAGGGCCTTTTTGTTAACACCATTTGCTCTAACATTTAGAAGGATTTGGTTATAGTCTTCATTGTCATACTTTGGAAATGCGTTTTTCCAAGCTACTTCTTTCTGCACTTTCTGCTCCTCATTGTACTATTTTTTTTTGTTGCAGGGTGGTCTTATCATATATTGGTTTAGAGTTTTTGAATTCAAGTGTCTTGGCTTGTGAAATATTACAATTATGATTGACTATTAGATAGAAGTTGTAGTTACTTAATAGTTTCTCCGCAAGTTTGACGGTTGCTGTTGAAAGATCAAGAGTTCTACAAGTCACCTCTTAGCAAGTCCCACATCAAAATATAATGTAGAAATACAAGTGTTTATAAATAAGTCTTACACAAAACTTATCAATTCATTAACTATTGGGCTCCTACTAGTGCTAGCATTGGGTTTGGGTTTATTTAATCTTGGCCCAATTAAAATATTTTTTAAAATAACAATTTGAAAAAATAAAAATAATACGAAAAAAAATAAATAGAATAAAATTAAAAATAAATAGAATTAATTTTTTTTTAATATATATATATATATAAATGCCACGGGGATTTTAAAAAATTAAATAAAAATTAAAAATGCCAACTAATCTATCTATGTAATAAAAAATTAAAAAAAATTGTCACGTCACAGATTCTGTTGACTGGATTTCAAGAGGGGTCAAAACAGTGGAATCTTCAAATGTCAGGGGGGGAATCTAAACTTTTTTTTTACAGGGGGGTTCTTCAAACCTCGCCCATATGGCAGGGGGCAAAAGAACAATTAACCCTAGTAAAACTAACCTCGCCATTTTCATATGGCAAGGTTAGTTTTACAAGAAACACCTTTACAGGGTTAGTTTTACAAGGTTAGTTTTAGAAGAAAACAATTTTACAAGATCTAAAACAATAGAATCTTCATATGTCAAGGTTAGTTTTACAAAAAACAATTATAAAGGGTCTAAAATAATATAATATTCGTATGGCAAGGTTAGTTTTACAAAAAAAAATTACAGGGGGGTAAACCAGAATTCGCCTATATGGCAGGGGGTAAAATGGTATTAACCCTAAATGTAATGCAGAAGAAGAGAATGTAACTAATGTAACAAACATAGTTGGTAGAGAATCAAAATTGAGAAATAACTAAATTCAAGTTGGCTATCAATTAGTTAGTGGTAATTAGTAGTTAGTTACATTTTCTTTCTATATAACCGACAACACGCTATTGTATTTGTGGAACCTTGTTTTGCAGGTGATATGCTTTTAACAAGGACATCAACTTTTGATGGTCACAACTAATGTATTCTGACAAGTCAAGCATAAACGGTTAAGTGGATAATGATGCAAACCTAAGCATTAGGATTTGATAGACTTAAGTATCTGATGATGACAATCAAATAGAATGTAACTAAAGCACATTTCAAGCTACTCAAGCAAGTTTCTACAAAAGATAAAGCATCTAACAAAGTCTTGAAGTGTTAAGGAACCTCCTAAATCAGTAGTGAGTGAACCAATTATAAAGCATAAGGGCTTTATTGTAAAATTGCATGGCTAAAGCACACATACACTAAAACACTTTTCAAACTGCTTTTCTTCAAGAAAATATCTTCAAAAATATCTGGAAGTTGTGCCAAATGAATTAGGACTTGTCAAAATAGCTATAGGAAAATTTTTGACTTATTTAATCGATTAGCACTTTAGTCAAATCGATTAGCTCATTTGAAAATTGAGTCCCAAGCGATTTGGTCAGCGCCTGAACAATGTACAATGGTTAGATATATTTTCCTTCCTTTTTTTAAACTTACAATCGATTATATTTCAAACTTCTAATCAATTGATAACATGTTCTAGTTAATTAGATTGTCATAAAATGCATTTATTTGAAATTCCTTTTTGAGCCAACCTCAAGACTATAAATAGAGGTCACTGTAAGAACAAGATTTGGTTATGCATCTGGCCTTTAGTTTTGATGATAACAATACATTGTTTCTTAGAAAACAATTTTTTAACCTAATTGTTTTGTCTAGTGTGTAGCTTTTGCTAACAGTTTAAGACTCTGAAGAATTGGCATGTGACGTCATCATATTCTGGACTTAACACACTTTGACTCTGAAGATATAGAAATGTGCTCTTTACAAGATTAATTCAAGTTATTGAATGCTCTTAGACAACAGTTCTGATGAACATTTATGCTAAAGCTTCTGATTGTGACTCTGATAGAAGAGCCTCTGAAGGTTTATCAAGCTCTCAAGTTCTGAAGATTCTAAAGAACAAGCTCTGAAGACTTTGAATACTAGTGTCTGATGAATTGTGTCAAGATTCTGAAGATAAAGGTTTTGAAGTCTCTTTCAACCAGACTCTTGATCCTTCTAAACATGCTTCAACAACATTTAATCAGAAGCCTCTGAAGATTAAAAGATGAGGTCAAAAGGTTTTACGTGAGAAAAATAGTACACAGTACAAGATCAAATATTCCTTCCACTATGCTAATTTTGTGGATTAACGATTGTACTATTGTACCATTTTGTCTCCTACCTTTGCAGAATGTTATGCAAGGTGCCAACTCATTTATGAAGATTTTCATTATGCTCTCCAACGAATCTCTTAATTGCCTATATAAAGGAGACTTAGAAGAATAAATGAAGCTGTTAATTCTACTAACTCACTATACAAGTATACACGCTATTCACCCTACAACACGTTTGCTGAAAATATTGTTATAGTAAATAGAAAACACACATAGAGCTTTTGTTCGGTATTGTGTGATTATTTCATTGTACTTAAACTTTATGTAATCTTCTTTCTTGAAGCAACTTTGTAAACACATTACTTGCATCTCATTATTTTGAGGTTGTATTCTTTGAGAGACCAGGTTTAGTCAGGATTCTCGAGAAGACAAAGACGAGTAGTCTTTGTGTGTTTGTAATCAGTTGATTATAGTGGATTAAGTCCTTGTTAAGTAGGAAACATCATCTTGGCGGATGGACCGGATTAGCTTTGTTAACGGTGAACCAGTATAAAAATAATTGTGTTTATTTATTTTTACTCTTGGTTCTACTTTGAGTGGTTTGGGTACGATAACATTTTATCTTAGAAACCCAATTCAAACCCCATTTCTTGTGTTTCTTGCCACCTTCAGTCCTTTCCCTAATTTCATTTAATCAAGAATCGTTTTTGACACAAATCTCTCTCTCTCTCTCTCTCTCTCTCTCTCTCTCTCTCTCTCTCTCTCTCTCTCTCTCTCTCTCTCTCTCTATCTATCTATCTATCTATCTATTTATCTATCTCACACTCACTCACTAAAATTTTAGCCATAGTTCTTTAGTGAGTGAGAAAAAGTTGTAATTCTAGAACGGTAGAATTGTAAAATTCACCATAGGTTTGTTTTATACCTTGGTTGAATATTATCTATTTAGGGAATTTTATTTGGGTTAGAAGCTAAACCTGTTAAAAGCTTTGGTTTGGGGATTGTGTGATCAAACCCTAGTTGAGGTTCGAGATTAACCCGTATTAAAATCTCTTTAGGTTAATGGTCATCCAGGTATAAAACGAAGATTAGGTTAAATATTAGCTCGTGGTAAAAGCTTGGATAAGGTTTGAGATTAGCCCATTATTAAAATATCATAGGTTATAAGTTAGCCCATGTAAAACCAAGGTTTAAGGATCGTGAGCTCAGCCCATGATAAAAGCTTGCAAGGTTTAAGAAGCTTAAAGATCAATCACTCCAAGATTCGTATTTGTGGAGAGAAGACTAACCGCTTCAATCTTTTGTTTAGAAGAGAAGACTCAAACTGCTATATTCTGGAGTCTTGTATTATTTGGTTGGAGTTCAACCATCCCTCCTTGTATAAGGGAGTTAGTGAGTCTTTCCTACTAAAAGATCTCAACATTTATTAGATACTCTCAAGATTAATTCTTGGGGAGAGAAGTGGGTTGTTTTCTTGTTTGACCGAACCTATATACATCATGGTATTTATCTCTTTCTTTTAACTCTTTATTTTTCCACTACTAATTATTTAAAATGTTTTTAAACTCTTATTCTACTTCCCAAAAATTTTTAAAATCTATTTTTTATGAACCACACAATCTACCCATCCTCTTGTGTGTGAAGACTCATGTTCAACAGTCAAGTGAGATTTTGAGTAATGAGAAGCTTCAATACCATTTTCATTCATTGATCTCAATGCTTTAGATTGTTTAGGTTGAGTTTTAACATGGTATCAATGACCTGTGATAAAACCTTCTCCGCTGCATTTGATTAAATCAGCTCATCATACTCAGTTTTATTCCATCTACATCCTTTCAATTCATTCTCCTTCATTGTTGGGTTCATCATGTCTGATGCAAGTTCTGCAAGCAGCATCAATAACGGATCCTCATCATGTAAGAGTATTGTGCACCTAAAAGGGGGATGAATTAGGTACTTTGATCGATTTTCGGTTTTAATGAAGTGTGTCGCTCCCGGGATTTTCATCCTAGTACAAACGCGAAAGTGGCGCGGAAACAGAGTCGCCAGCAATGTGTATTTATCCCAAGAGGGGGAAAGGAAACACTGCATAAACCTGAGAGAAAGGAAAGAGAATGGTCTTGCGACCAAGAGAACTGGGTTCGGGAGTCGGTTACGCGAGAGGAAGGTATTAGCACCCCCACGCGTCCATCGTACCCGATGGGATCCACGCTTGCTGCTTCAATCAAAGGGTGTAAGAAAAGAATACTGAAAAAAGAACTGCTAGCTGGAGAACTGGAAAAGGAATGGAAAGAGAAAGAGAAACAAATGTGGGGAAAATAAAAGAAGTGCTCGAATGGGCTCTAGCCCACTACCTACGTATCTCATCGGGAACATGAGAATCAGAGCGACGTAGTTCCCCTCAGCTAAGGGAAAGTTGTTTGTGTTTTTTAGGGAACGGCTAATGTTCTAGCTCAGGTGTTGCAGGCTCACTGAATCGAGTGCGTTACCGTCTTGCAAGAGAACGAGGAAAAGCACGTTCGTACGTTGAGAATGAGTGAGATGAGAAAAGAATTCCCGAAGGAAAGACGTTATTGTTTGCTTTTGTCTTTTAGAAAGAAGTGTTTTGATTATTTTTGTGTTTATAACACGTACTGTATTTAAGTCCTTCATGTAGGATCGAATGCCTCGCATATCGACCCAAGACGGGACGTATGCTAAACATTATAAGAAAGTGAGAGAAGACCCCTCACTATCTCATTCTCACATAAAAGCGTTAAATACAATATATGTTATGCCTTTATTAAGTGTTTTTTACTTTTGTTTTAAGATGAGAAGAAGAGAGACTCAAAGGGTGAGAAAGGTAAAAGTCTAAAGGGAGACTAATAATCCTAAAGTTATCATACATGGAGATCCTATGGTAATGTGAGGTAAGAGGGGAAGATTCTACCTAATGTTATCATGCCTGGATTGCTATCCTAATGTCTTTCCTACCTCTGACTTAATCAAAAATTAAGTGGAGCGAGGAATCCTACGGGATCATGCCATCAAACAAGTAAACACAGGATGAATCAATCACAAAACGAACTAAAAACAAACGAAATAATAAACAGTGTCAGTCAACAACAATGTCACACAATCAAAGTAAAAAGGGGGGAGCTTTAGCCAGGGGGTCATATCAACCGAGGCAAATAAGCTAGCTATGGGAAATAGGGGTACTCACCCAATGGTATCGAGAACCATGGAGAGCAGAGTAAGGGGATGTGAATAAGATCACATAAGCATCAGCATCGGTCAATGCGAGCTATAGACAAGGCGTGGGGGTTTGATTGCGAAACCCTTCTTCCACTTGACGAACTCGATAACAAGAGTAAGCTATATTCAAAGCTTCAATCATGTAATGAGAGCTAAGAACGACTCGACTAGAATAATGGGGGTCGATTGCGAACCCTACCTTCCGTCAATTACCTTCTTGGAGGTCTTACAAGGGGATACGGGAGTGGGATGCCTCTTTGGAGGTCATTGGCACAAATGTAAACAAACACAATCAGAGCCTCCTTTGAGGACTTTCCAGCATTGCCGGCCAAGTGGCACGGACTCCCAATCCTACTTCTCATGGCATCAAAAGAAAAAATGCGGAAAGAGAGTAAATCGTCTCAAGAAATTATACCCCACGGATAGCAATCCGTAAATAGCAACGCAAGCAGAACAAGAAACCCGCAGAGCGAGCTATCATCAGGAAAACAAAAGCGAGTCAGAAATCCGGTATAAGCATAAGCGTCAAAACATTGTCGGTGTGAAAATAAATCACAACCGACACGTGGTGTGTGTATCGGACACGGCCACATAGGAAACCTGCATGAAAACACAAGCCAGACAACCACGCATGCAATACATAATGCATCTCATAGCATGAGATAAAAGCCATCGCATCGGAAGCAAAGTAGTATCCCACAAATAAAGTGGAATACCGAGTGAATAACCATCGCCGAAATCTTAGTGGAAACCTTGCACAATCTCAACAAACATGTTAGAAACCACAAGGAGATGCAACCGGAAGTTGCACCCATGCATCATAACACAAAATCAAGCACAATGATAAGCATACGAGTAATGAGCATGCATCGGAACACAAAGTCTCAAAACGGGGCAGCACCGCCACAACATCATAAAATGCACACAAAGTCGATCCGGAAAAGAGAGAAACCAATCACAATAATAATGTATGAGCAAGTAAGCACAAGTGCACATCAAATATAAGTCAACATGCAAAGTTCGCACGAAACGGAGCTTAAAAACGTCAAATCGGAAAAAACGCGTCAAAAATCATCGACTCGGAATTGAACGAAAATCGCATGGTTGACCGCAAACGTGCCAACGAACTAAAAAACAAACTCGGTTTGAATTAATTGCGCTCGGAAGTGGGACTTTTAGGCCAATTATGTCGGCTGGCAGTAGCAAAACAGTAAAAAAAGTTGTCCAAAATCGACTAAAAAGTCCATCAACAGCTCCGGAATCATCAACAAAGTCAAGTTACATTATTCACATTCGCAAAAACACGCTACGGTTTGTAAGTTATGACCAAAACACACTTTTACGGGAAACATGCACCAAGCTCAAGCCATTGATCATACACAATTAACGCTCCTACACAACCGAACTTTTATTTTTCAAGCAAACATGCACCAAGCTCAAGCCATTGATCATACACAATTAATGCACATCGATTACGCGACTTTCAAACATGTAGACCAAGCAAAATCATCCATTAAGCATGCGAATCAATAATTCTCGACACGTGAACCATTAACACACAACAATCAAACAATTCCACAGTTAATCCATTCTTGAAGCAAATTGAATATCAACAATTGTGGAACCGGATTAGTTTCGACACGCGGAACACAACAATTCAAATGAAATCATCCAATTCCACGTTTGCTCATAATCAACTTATTTCAAGAATCAATTAATCACAACAACTATTGTTCAAAAACATTCAACAAATCTCCACAATATCAATCTCAAATCCATGATCAAACAATTAATTCACTCAACAATTATCACAATTCTTGAATTTAAATGTTCACCTAAGCATTTTATCAAACACCTAAGCTACAATGTTATCAAACTCACTTTAAGTCAATCCAAACCTCAACAATTAACAAATAATGAAGTGAAAGATTTAAGAATTGTTACCAGAAAGTAGATCGGAGGAGCAATTGATGAAGAATCCGTGAAGAGGAGGGAGTTCGCCGGCGCGCGGTGGCTGGCCGGAGCAAGGGAGGTTGGCGCGGTGATCCGACGGGAGTGGGGGAGGCGATCGCGGTTGATCGACGGTGGTTGGAGCTCGATCGGAGACTTTGCGTTCTTGAGTATTCTTGAAGATTGATGAAATTGTTGTTGTGTTCTTGAGAAAAAGTTGAGAGAACTTGATTTGATCTTTGAGAGAGTGAGTGAGAATGTTTTTGGTGTTTGTGAGAATGAGTGAAGTTATGGGAAATGAGAGATAGTTTAGAATATATAGTGTGGTGGAAAAATGAGGTAAAACGGTAAAATTCTAGCTCATCGGCAACTTAAGTGGAAATAACACCTTGCTCGGTACAAAATTTTGACTCTGAGCCTCTTACGAAATTTTCTGCGTCTGAGTCACGGATGCAATGCAAAAAGAACGGATGTCATTCGATCAAAATTGAATGAGTTCGATACATTTAAGCGGCGAGACGTCAATGTCAAAAGTCGTTTTTTCAGCTTATTTACCATTTGCTACTCGGAAACGTGACAAGCTCATGTCTTTCAGAGCGGAATCTCGACTCGACTTTGTTAGTAAAGTTGTAGATCTATGAGTCAGTGACCTCGTGTCAAAAGATAAGCGCGATCGGACAAAAAACGAGTGAGATATGAATTTTCCCGTGAAACAACTTTCAACCTTTTTTTTCCGGTTCATCGCGTCAGTTTTGTGAAATAAACCAAAACGACCATCTTCGGAGTACCGTTCGAACTCGAGCTTGTCTTCAATCTTGAAGAGCACAAAATTTGTGAACCGTAGCTTCGAGAACAGACGCAATCCGATAAAAATTGACCGAGTTATGAATTTTCCAATATCTGACAGTCAGTGATCTGTGCCAAAGAATTCTTCCAGTAATTCGCACTTTCGGGGTTCTTCCGCTTGGACCTGACTCATACTGAACTTACGTCATGAAGATGGCATCGAAATGGAATTTTAGGCACCAGAACGGCATTAATCCGATAAACGAGATGAGAGTTATGAATTTTTTAGTGTCCGAAATACACCGGTTCAACACTATTTTTCGTTGTTCTTCTGCTGTATCGACTCAGAGAATTCGCGTATTCGGAGATCTTCCTCAACGAATTAGCTTTTTGCCAAAACACGAAAGTTGGAGAGGATATCAAGACGGAACTTTTGGCATAGGAATCGCTCATAAATGATGATCCAATCAGAAGCTAAGCCTTTTTGAATACCACTGACGCAATTATCCAGCGAAACCGAAATTCCAGAAACAAATAATTCCCACCACTTTCCTTGATGAATTGACTTTCGAGCCGAACATAAAGGTTGTAGAGAATACCAAGACGGTTCTAACTGTTGAATATCCAGCCAAAATGAATTCCAGGGCAAGAGTTATGAATTTTGTAAATTTGCACAGCAAACTGATTTTCTGCTCAAACTGTTCTGAATCGGCTGAAAACTTCAACTTCCTCTGAGATTCTTGACATGAAAAATTATGTTTGATAAGAGCTTTGCTGACCCGGTAATTACGTAACCCGGAGAAATACTCTGCGCATGTGTCGAGTGACGAAATAAACGTCTGTTGCAACCTGACAATGCTTGAACAGAGAACCTTGATCCCATAACCACAGAGCCAAATGATATGCATGTATGTGCCCGATGACCTAGCTAAAATGCAAATGAAGCATAAGACACTTGGGTTAGAAAAGTGAAGGCAAATTTTGGGGTGCTACAGCTGCCCCTATTCAATTAACTTGGACCTGAAGGGATGATAACAACTGCTTTCAGACATTCAAGGTAGAAGGTGATTGAATACAAAGAGAACCCAAAAATTTGTACTCTGCGAGGAGAGAAAATATAAAACTGGAGCCCAGTCACATCTCGTCAAAGGAATTTGGCGGAAAGACAACATACCTAGAGAACCACATCGTCAAAGGGTTTTGACGGAAAGAAAAATGGAACCCCACCGAAAGGACACATCGTCAAAGTAATTTGACGGCAGGAAGACTCAACAGAAGGAACACATTGTCATAGGGATGACAGGAAGAAGACTCGACCAAGGGAAACACATTGTCATGGGGATAACAGAAAGAAAACCTGACCACAGTCAACACATTGTCATAGGGATGATAGAAAGGAAACCTGAACGGAGAGAACACATTGTCATATGGATGACAGAAAGAAGATGAACCCCATGAAACACCTCGTCAAAGGGTTGACGGGAAGAAAAGATAACCAACGGACCACATCGTCAAAGAATTGACGGAAAGATGGCCCGAACACCTGACCGAAGGGACATATTGTCATAGGGATGACAGAAAGAAAATGAACCCCAAGAAACACCTCGTCAAAGGGTTGACGGGAAGAAAAGATAACCAACAGACCACATCGTCAAAGAATTGACGGAAAGACAGCCCGAACACCCGACCGAAGGGACACATTGTCATAGGGATGACAGAAAGAAGTTGAAACCCAAGAAACACTTCTTCAAAGGGTTGACGGGAAGAAATTCCACCGTAGGGACACATTGTCATAGGGATGACAGAAAGAAGTTGAAACTCAAGAAACACTTCGTCAACGGGTTGACGGGAAGAAATTCCACCGTAGGGACACATTGTCATAGGGATGACAGAAAGAAGATGAACCCCAAGAAACAGCTCGTCAAAGGGTTGATGGGAAGAAAACCTTACGACGGAACATATCATCAAAAGGGTTTGATGGAAAGGAAACCTGACCGATATGTCGTCATCAAGGGGTTGATGGACAAAGACTAGTCGAGGGTAAGATCGACGTATAATCTACGACCCAAAAGAAAGGTAAGCAGAGGGGCTGATTGTAATGTCTGCTGGGGATATGTCACCGTCTTGACTGAAAATTGATTTGGGCTCTCGCGCAAGGTACCCAATCTGGCTTATGCTTCGCATGCATATGTTTGAATTTTCTTCCTATGGTGTAATGCTCCATATCAAATGGAAATGCTACGCGATTTGTGGATGCAATGATCACTATATGCCAAATGCCGACGCATGCTACCGGGGAAAGAAGAATTTTCCAAGTATGATTGAACTTTGTTGACTAAGACAGGTGAAACCTGATGGTGATTGTTTTTCAAAGGCGAAATATTTCTGGGTACCAATGGGGATTGGATTTTGAATGAAGTGCCAATAGGGATTGGACTTTTGGTTTGAAGGAAACGCCAATAGGGGTAGGGCTTCAGGTTTTTGAAATATGCCAGCAAAGTGAACTGTGGAAGGATGCCGAGCAAGGTTGGGCTATAGATTTTCTGTTCGGTTTTACATGGCTTCATGCAATGCTATGCTGATGATTATGCAATGACAATGATTATGCAATGATTATGATATGCAACAGGAGCACTCCAGCAAAATAAATGCTGAAAAGACGAGGCTAACTGCGCTGGGGATAACAAACTGAACCGCCTTCAAGGTCATAACTGCTCGAGATCCCGACTAAACTTCTATTCTGCAGAAAAGTATGAATAACAAACTTCTGCTGGAGGAAACATCCCAGGAATCTTGCTGAAGAAAAGTACCAATGACAATCAACCTTTGACTTGCTGGGGAAAGCTAACCACCACTCAAAAAACTGCTTGGGGATAATGGTTGATGATATCAGCTCTGCTAGGGGACCAGATCAGACTTGCTCCTTTGTTTGATGCTTGCCTCTTACCCTTACTCTATTGGGGGGTGGAAACAACTTTACCGTAAAATAGGGAAGCATAAACCCAACACTCTGTACAGGAATATGAACTCTTGCTGAAAAAGCAATAACTTCGTCACACTGGCTAGGGGAGAGCGAACTCCTGAACTCTTGTTGGGGAGAACAATCACAGTCTTCATAATGCTTTGCTGAGTGATAAAACTTTAGCTATCTCTGTTGAGGAGAGAAAATCTACTGGGGACGTCACACATTAACTATCAACGTGAACCCTGCAGATGTGATATGACCAAAAGAGGTGTCAAGATGAAGCAGAACCCATAAAGGAACCTGTCTTCAGGATGTCTTGTGAAAATCCGACATATATTTCCCCATGGCTTTTGATTAACCGTCCTCCGGAGAGAATAACCTTTTATTCTTTTGGGGTGGCCTGCCCAAGCCTTGAAATGATTTTTGCCCCTGTCTGGTTGATCTGTGAAAGAGTACCTTTAACTGACCTTTGAGAGATTTGTTGAATCTCGAATTGATTGCCCCAGATTAACTGAATCTTAGAATGGATCACCCATTTGATATGACTTGCCCCGACTCAACGGAGTACTGGGGCACTTTGCACCTTAGATTAATCAATCTTTCCATTGTAGAAACTTTCCTGATGTCAAGTACTGACTCGCAAGTAAAACAATTTGTTTTGAAAAGATAATTTTGATGCAATGCATATAACAGTTTTGAAATCCAAGTTTGTTCATTGGAAAAATGTCATGACGTGTAGTGAACGAATCACTTATTAGAATGTCACATCGATACCAACATGAATAGTAAGAAAGTCCTTTTGGGAGTCAGAACTGACGCGATTTTAACCGAAGTATGCTTTTAAAACAACCCTGCTTCAATTAGGTCTTTTGAAGGTTGTAACATGGTCTGGTTCGCGGTTTAAGAAAGAAAGGATATAAGGCTCAAAGTTTTATTTTAACCCACCCCTTCTCCTTGATGTTCTCCAGTCCTACGTTCAGCTAACTCGACACAGGCGCTCTCCTTTCACAAAGGTTAATGAATGGTAGGAGGATAAAAGGAACCCATACGGTTTTCAGAGTGACAGTCACCTGTTTTCTCTTTGGTGCCTGTAGTCACACGACTTATTCTTTATTGAGGGTTTTTCTTTTGTCATCCTTTTCGCTTTTCGCTTTTCATTCTTTTGTTTTTTTGATATCCCTGATTTTGCTTGGACTGATTCTTTTTTGAATTTTTTCCCGATTTCGAAGTCCAGCGGGATGCCCTAACTTTTGCCTAAGTCACTTGTTTTCAAGTCTTGACTTAGCGGGCTTTCTTTTTTCTTTGATTCTTTTTCCCCCTTTTGTTTTGAACAAATCGTGTGACACTGGTTATCTGACTTGTTTGCAAAGGTTGTGACTGCCTCACTCTCCGGTTGGTGAGGGATAACCGTTGTGATTTGATCCTCGAACGGAACACTCCTTTTGAAATTTGAACGCGTGGTCAAATTAGCTGACACTTACCCTGCCCCAGGTTAAGATTGCGGGTTTTTCGTTTTCAGAAATAAACTCCTACTACTAGGCTCAACGGGGTTTGCAAGGGATTATCTTCCTTATGTCTCCGGTGTTTAGGAATTTGAAACAATGCCTGTACATCATCAACAGGGTTTTTGTTCAAAAGCATACAATCGGCAGTTTTGCGTCTTTCAATTTCGTCATCCTCCCTAAGATCCTGCTTAAACAAGCATATGATATCGATAAAAAGTATGAGTGAACACGACTGGATTTAATCAAAATATGCATATTCATTTCATTATCATCATCAATTAAAAACAGACAAGTTTTATAAATGAGTTTGCACTTTAACAGAAAAGAAACTACAAATGCAAAGAAATGACATGATCTAAATGATTGCCAGCTTCGAGGAACTAGGCTTTCCAAGATTGATTTGCTAATGAGCTAGCCATCTTCAGAATTGCTCGTCGAAGTCAGTCTGATGATCATTTGCACCACTGCTCTCGGTGACTTCTTCCATAACCTTGACTGATGAACCCACCTGACTGGATGAAGGAGAATTGTTGATTCGAATACCCTGGGGCGTGAATGAGAACATATTGGAGTTAAAAAGTGTCTGAACTTTGCTCCTGAGCACCTTACAGCCTTCAGTTGAATGCCCCTGTGCCCCAGCATGGTAGTCACAATGGGTGTTGACATCAAAACCTGGTGGGTACGGAGGAATTACCGGATCTATCTTCTTCGGCACTATCAATCCACCCTTGATTAAATCAGGCAACATCTAACTGTATGACATTGGCAACTGAGTGAAATGCCTCTCTGGCTTTCTTGGCCTTTGTCGGGCATGCTGACGCGGCTGACGGCGATATGACCGTTGATTCTGTGGAGGTCCTTGATTTACAGAAGAATATTGTCCTTGATACGGAGACTCAGAAGATTGCTAACTTTGAACAGTTGATATGCTTGAATTCTGAGAATGAGGTGGTGAAGATTCCCGGATGGAACTATTTTCTTCCTCCGGTCCTTCTTGAGAACTAACAACTGATTCTTTTTCATTAGCTTGGAAGTTCGAGACGCCTTGGAGCTTTCCACACTTGATCAGACTCTCGATACATTCTCCCACCATCACTAGGTCAGAAAATTTGGCTGCCCCATTGACAATCATCTTTTCCAGGTACGGACCTTGCAAGGTATCCATGAACAAATCAACCAATTCTCTATTCGAAAGTGGCGGTTGAAAACGAGCGGCTAACTCTCTCCATCTCTGAGCATACCCTCTGAATGACTCATTATCTGCTTGAGACAAGTCTTGCAAATGCGTTCGGCTGGGAGCCATGTCAAGATTATAATCGTACTGCTTCACAAAGGCATTAGCTAGATCTGTCCATGATCGGATGCTACCACTTTCCAACTGCATATACCAATTCAGTGATGCCCCACTCAGACTGTCTTGGAAACAGTGAATCATGAGCTTATCATTATCGACATGTGAGGTCATTCTTCTGTAGAACATCACCAAATGTAGCCTCGAACAGCTATCTCCTTTGTATTTTTCAAATTTTGGCATCTTAAACTTTGGAGGCAACACAAGGCCAGGTACCAGGCACATGCTCGAAGCATTCAAATCAAGAATATCATGCCTCTCCAGGGCTTTAATTTTCTCGTCCAACACACGGTATCTTTCGTCATCAACAGATCATGGATCCTTAGGGTTCATCTTCGGAACTACCCCTCGGACATCTGGCACAGAGAAGGCAAAGCTCTGATAGTCTGTGGCATCAAGAGAAGAAGAATGTCCATCTCGGAAGATGGTACGCTCGTGTATAGCATGATTCTCAACAGGGATTCGTACAGGTTGAGCTTGGGCAATATTGTTCACCGGAGGTGGAATAACATTCTCATTTCTTTGAATATTGGCATCTCCCCTTGTCATGGCGGCCATAGCTTCCATAAGTTGGTCCAACTGATTTTTCTTCAATTCAACATCGGCCCTAGTCACAAACTGATTCTGCTCCCCAGAGTTCATGATCTTTCCAGGAGCTGATTCAAGTCCAATACGAAAGTCGGGAAATCAAACTGCAGTTCAGATAAAGGATGGATGAGCTCACTGTTCTGACCTGAAGAAGGATATGCAAAAATGATGCAAGATAAAAATGCAATGCAATAGTATGAATGCAATAAGACATGGGATCAAAGCTTCCATATAGTCTGAATAATCACTGTGCTGCTGCCTGGATAAGCTCAAAGGTCTGCTCTGAAGAGAATACCGAAATACCAGAATACCGGATGATCAGAATACCAAAATACCAGACTGATAAGTCCACACTGACAGGAAATCCAGAATACCGGGTATGTTGAAGGTCAAGGTTACCTGCAAACCTGTAAACAACCCGCCCCTCTCACATGTGGGTATACTAGGATCCTTAGTATCCTGGGCTCTCAGGTCGAGAAATGATGATACGTTCACCACTTCTGGTTTGGCATCATCACCAATCGAGGAGGCCTCAACTGATTCTCCAAAACGAAAGGTCCTCTGCTTCTGGCACTGAGGTCGAGAAGCAATAGTACATTCATCCCTCGGGGTACAGTACTATCGCCAATCGAGGAGTGCCTCCAATGATTCTCTTTCAAAAAGGATATCCTATATCGAGTTTCCAACATTGGGTCCTCGGATCGAGAATGTGCAATGGGTTTGCCATTTCTGGTCTGCCATTATCACATCTCGGGAGGAGCGTCGTTGCTGAGTTCTCGGGAATGGTTACCAGAGTCGACAATTCCTCCAAAGAATATCTACTGGCCTGTATAGAGCATACAGTAGCAGATAGCTCCGGATAGAACCTCGTCTGGTTGTAGGTCTCGTGAACACCCACACGTGGCAAAACACCACGGGAGCGACACGCCCACCCACACTAATACCTATGTGTATGCTCAAGCCTGGGTAATGGGCTTATCTCTCAGAATACCCATCCCGCCAAACAGAAAACCAGCACAGCATAGCACAATCCAGTATAATAATGAAATGAAAATGCCATAAATGCGGTAAAACAGTAGTACAGTAAAGCAATAATACAGTAAATAGCAGTACAATAAAATAGTAAACAGCAAAAAACAACACCACAGTAAACACCCAATGAAAGAAAACAGACAAGCGCTAGGATTGACTCGCTAAGGAAACCAGAGATTCTGGGTTCGATCCCCAACAGAGTCGCCAGCTGTCGCTCCCGGGATTTTCATCCTAGTACAAACGCGAAAGTGGCGCAGACAGAGTCGCCAGCAATGTGTATTTATCCCAAGAGAGGGAAAGGAAACACTGCGTAAACCTGAGAGAAAGGAAAGAGCATGGTCTTGTGATCAAGAGAACTGGGTTCGGGAGTCGGTTACGCGAGAGGAAGGTATTAGTACCCCCACGCGTCCATCGTACCCGATGGGATCCACGCTTGCTGCTTCAATCAAAGGGTGTAAGAAAAGAATACTGAAAAAAGAACTGCTAGTTGGAGAACTGGAAAAGGAATGGAAAGAGAAGGAGAAACAAATATGGGGAAAATAAAAGAAGTGCTCGAATGGGCCCTACCCCACTGCCTACGTATCTCATTGGGAACATAAGAATCAGAGCGACGTAGTTCCCCTCAGCTAAGGGAATGTTGTTTGTGTTTTTTAGGGAACGGCTAATGTTCTAGCTCAGGTGTTGCAGGCTCACTGAATCGAGTGCGTTACCGTCTTGCAAGAGAACGAGGAGAAGCACGTTCGTACGTTGAGAATGAGTGAGATGAGAAAAGAATTCCCGAAGGAAAGACGTTATTGTTTGTTTTTGTCTTTTAGAAAGAAGTGTTTTGATTATTTTTGTGTTTATAACACGTATTGTATTTAAGTCCTTCATGTAGGATCGAATGCCTAGCATATCGACCCAAGACGGGACGTATGCTAAACATTCTAAGAAAGTGAGAGAAGACCCCTCACTATCTCATTCTCACATGAAAGGGTTAAATACAATATATGTTATGCCTTTATTAAGTGTTTTTTACTTTTGTTTTAAGATGAAAAGAAGAGAGACTCAACGGGTGAGAAAGGTAAAAGTCTAAAGGGAGACTAATAATCCTAAAGTTATCATGCATGGAGATCCTATGGTAATGTGAGGTAAGAGGGGAAGATTCTACCTAATGTTATCATGCCTGGATTGCTATCCTAATGTCTTTCCTACCTCCGACTTAATCAAAAATTAAGTGGAGCGAGGAATCCTACGGGATCTTGCCATCAGACAAGTAAACACAGGATGAATCAATCACAAAACAAAGTAAAAACAAACGAAAGAATAAACAGTGTCAGTCAACAACAATGTCACACAATCAAAGTAAAAAGGGGGGAGCTTTAGCCAAGGGGTCATATCAACCGAGGCAAACAAGCTAGCTATGGGAAATAGGGGTACTCACCCAATGGTATCGAGAACCATGGAGAGCAGAGTAAGGGGGATGTGAATAAGATCACATAAGCATCAACATCGGTCAATGCGAGCTATAGACAAGGCGTGGGGGTTTGATTACGAAACCCTTCTTCCACTTGACGGACTCGATAACAAGAGTAAGCTATATTCAAAGCTTCAATCATGTAATGAGAGCTAAGAACGACTCGACTAGAATAACGGGGGTCGATTGCGAACCCTACCTTCCGTCAATTGCCTTCTTGGAGGTCTTACAAGGGGATACGGGAGTGGGATGCCTCTTTGGAGGTCTTTGGCACAAATGTAAACAAACACAATCAGAGCCTCCTTTGAGGACTTTCCAGCATTGCCGGCCAAGTGGCACAGACTCCCAATCCTACTTCTCATGGCATCAAAAGAAAAAATGCGGAAATAGAGTAAATCATCTCAAGAAATTATACCCCACGGATGGCAATCCGTAAATAGAAACGCAAGCTGAACAAGAAACCCGGAGAGCGAGCTATCATCAGGCAAACAAAAGCGAGTCAGAAATCCAGTACAAGCATAAGCGTCAAAACATTGTCGGTGTGAAAATAAATCACAACCGACACGTGGTGTGTGTACCGGACACGGCCACATATGAAACCTGCATGAAAACACAAGCCAGACAACCACGCATGCAATACATAATGCATCTAATAGCATGAGATAAAAGCCATCGCATCGGAAGCAAAGTAGTATCCCACAAAAAAAGTGGAATACCGAGTGAATAACCACCGCCGGAATCTTAGCGGAAACCTTGCACAATCTCAACAAACATGTTAGAAACCACAAGGAGATGCAACCGGAAGTTGCACTCATGCATCATAACTCAAAATCAAGCACAATGATAAGCATACGAGTAATGAGCATGCATCGGAACACAAAGTCTCAAAACGGGGCAGCACCGCCACAACATCATAAAATGCACACAAAGTCGATCCGAAAAAGAGCGAAACCAATCACAATAATAATGTATGAGCAAGTAAGCATAAGTGCACATCAAATACAAGTCAACATGCAAAGTTCGCACGAAACGGAGCTTAAAAACGTCAAATCGGAAAAAATGCGTCAAAAATATCGACTCAGAATTGAATGAAAATCGTATGGTTGACCGCAAACGTGCCAACGGACTCAAAAACGAACTCGGTTTGAATTAATTCCGCTCAGAAGTGGGACTTTTAGGCCAATTTCGTCGGCTGGCAGTAACGAAACAGTAAAAAAAAGTTGTCCGAAATCGACTAAAAAGTCCACCAACAGCTCTGGAATCATCAACAAAGTCAAGTTACATTATTCACATTCGCAAAAACACGCTACGGTTAGTAAGTTATGACCAAAACACACTTTTACGGGAAAGCGACACGATAATGCTCCTACACAACTGAACTTTTATTTTTCAAGCAAACATGCACCAAGCTCAAGCCAATGATCATACACAATTAATGCACATCGATTACGCGACTTTCAAACATGTAGACCAAGCAAAATCATCCATTAAGCATGCGAATCAATAATTCTCGACACGTGAACCATTAACACACAACAATCAAACAATTCCACAATTAATCCATTCTTGATGCAAATTGAATATCAACAATTATGGAACCGGATTAGTTTCGACACGCGGAACACAACAATTCAAATGAAATCATCCAATTCCACGTTTGCTCATAATCAACTTATTTCAAGAATCAATTAATCACAACAACTATTGTTCAAGAACATTCAACAAATCTCCACAATATCAATCTCAAATCCATGATCAAACAATTAATTCACTCAACAATTATCACAATTCTTGAATTCAAATATTCACCTAAGTATTTTATCAAACACCTAAGCTACAACTTTATCAAACTCACTTTAATTCAATCCAAACCTCAACAATTAACAAATAATGAAGTGAAAGATTCAAGAATTGTTACCGGAAAGTAGATCGGAGGAGAAATTGATGAAGAATCCGTGAAGAGGAGGGAGTTCGCCGGCGCGCGGTGGCTGGCCGGAGCTAGGGAGGTTGGCGCGGTGATCCGGCGGGAGTGGGGGAGGCGATCACGGTTGATCGGCGATGGTCGGAGCTCGATCGGAGACTTTGCGTTCTTGAGTGTTCTTGAAGATTGATGAAATTGTTGTTGTGTTCTTGAGAAAAAGTTGAGAGAACTTGATTTGATCTTTGAGAGAGTGAGTGAGAATGTTTTTGGTGTTCGTGAGAATGAGTGAAGTTATGGGAAATGAGAGAGAGTTTGGAATATATAGTGTGGTGGAAAAATGAGGTAACACGGTAAAATTCTAGCTCACCGGCAACTTAAGTGGAAATAACACCTTGCTCGGTACAAAATTTTGACTCTGAGCCTCTTACGAAATTGTCCGCGTCTGAGTCACGGATGCAACGCAAAAAGAACGGACATCATTCGATCAAAATTGAATGAGTTCGATACATTTAAGCAGCGAGACGTCACTGTCAAAAGTCGTTTTTTCAGCTTATTTACCGTTTGCTACTCGGAAACGTGACAAGCTCATGTCTTTTGGAGCGGAATCTCGACTCGACTTTGTCAGTAAAGTTGTAGATCTATGAGTCAGTGACCTCGTGTCAAAAGATGAGCGCGATCGGACAAAAAACGAGTGGGATATGAATTTTCCCGTGAAACAACTTTCAACCTTTTTTTTCCGGTTCATCACGTCAGTTTTGTGAAATAAACCAAAACAACCATCTTCGGAGTACCGTTCGAACTCGAGCTTGTCTTCAATCTTGAAGAGCACAAAGTTTGTGAACCGTAGCTTCGAGAACAGACGCAATCCGATATAAATTGACCGAGTTATGAATTTTCCAATATCTGACAGACAGTGAACTGTGCCAAAGAATTCTTCTAGTAATTCGCACTTTCGGGGTTCTTCCGCTTGGACCTGACTCATACTGAACTTACGTCACGAAGATGGCATCAAAACAGAATTTTAGGCACCGGAACGACATCAATCCGATAAACGAGCTGAGAGTTATGAAATTTTTAGTGTCCGAAATACACCGGTTCAGCACTATTTTTCGTTGTTCTTGTGCTATATCGACTCAGAGAATTCGCGTAATCAGAGATCTTCCTCAACGAATTAGCTTTTGGCCAAAACACGAAAGTTGGAGAGGATATCAAGACGGAACTTTTGGCATAGGAATCGCTCAAAAATGATGATCCAATCAGAAGCTAATCCCTTTTGAATACCACTGACGCAATTATCCAGCGAAACCGAAATTCCAGAAACAAATAACTCCCACCACTTTCCTTGATGAATTGACTTCCGAGCCGAACATAAAGGTTGTAGAGAATACCAAGACGGTTCTAACTGTTGAATATCCAGCCAAAACGAATTCCAGGGCAAGAGTTATGAATTTTGCAAATTTGCACATCAAACTGATTTTCTGCTCAAATTGTTCTGAATCGGCTGAAAACTTCAACTTCCTATGAGATTCTTGACATGAAAAATTATGTTTGATAAGAGCTTTGCTGACCCGGTAATTACGTAACCCGGAGAAATACTCTGCGCATGTGTCGAGTGACGAAATAAACGTCTGTTGCAACCTGACAATGCTTGAACAGAGAACCTTGATCCCATAACCATAGAGCCAAATGATATGCATGTATGTGCCCGATGACCTAGCTAAAATGCAAATGAAGCATACGCCACTTGGGTTAGAAAAATGAAGGAAAATTTTGGGGTGCTACAAAGTGTAACTTTATTTTGTTGTAAAATGCATAAAATAAAGAACACAGAGGGATTATACTAGTTGCTCTCACAATTCGAGAGTACGTCTAGTCCCTTTACCACATGTAAGAAATTTCACTATTTGTTAGTAACTTGTACAAACCTAATCCTAGCCTCTATACATAAGTTACTAACTAAATTACTAAGGCACACTTCCTTATGATTTTGCAAAGTAGACAAAGAAAACAATCCTCTCTTTTTCAGTCTCTTGTTTCCAACAATCCTGGATAACAAAGTATTTACACAAGTATTTATTTTATTCTTAAATAGAAAATTTGTAGCAGAAGGATGATACCAAATCCTAACTTGTAGGATTTCTTCTCTTTCAATCAATATAGTATTTCACAAAAATATTTCTAAGTTCTCAAGAATCTTTATTTTATTTATAAAAATAATGAACGAGTTCTTGATGCTTGAGAGTTTACTAAGCAACGAAATACAGTGAGAAATTTTAGAAAGAGAATTTAAAAGAGGTGAACTTTTCAGATAAACATACTTCTCCTTTTATATTTTCATTCACACCTCTTTGAATCAAGACAAACCTCTTGATGATTCATGATAAGATGTGAAATTGATATAAAAAGATGTAATGAAGGAGCTATTAAAAAACGCAATCAATGAAAGTATTTTTCTGAATTTTCATGGTGACAAGCGATTATAGGGGTATATGCAATAAACTGCACCCTTTGTAATGTTTAAAAAACTTGAAATTTATAACAATGTCAATCGATTGTAAATACCTTTCAATCGATTGAAGTAGAAGGTTTCTCCAAAAATAAACAATGTCAATCGATTGATGAATCCAATCAATCTATTTACGCCTTAAAATTTTCCAAATATAGATTGTGTCAATTGATTGATGAATCCAATCAATCTATTGACGACTTAAAAATGATTTTTCAAGTTTTGAAATTTTGCAAAAATTTCTTAAAAAATGTGACATACATAAGATTCAAACCCATGACCAGTGAGTAACTTAAGACATGCCTTTCAACCATTAGAGTATGTTCATCATTGATTGAAAGTATGCATAAGATATATGTAATGGCAAAAAAAAATTGAGATGAAAAAGTAAAACATGCAAAGTTATGACATTTGTATGATATGTTATTATTTTTAAGATGGTTTGTGCACTTGAGATATATAAACATGAGATAGCATATTATACCCTTTTTGCTTGAACATCCATACCTTAATCTTTTGAGGCGATTCTTCATTCTTTCTTATTTGAACATGACTTCACCATCTTGATTGTCTTTATCAAATCATCTTCTTTGAAAGCTTGAAATTAAACATCACACGCCAAAAACAAAGGTTATCAAACTGACACTTTCAATCGATATTTCATGCATCCTAATGAAAACTTAGCTTTAGTTCTTGTTTCTCCTTTACTCTCAAGAAACAATTACCATTCATGGCCGCGTTCCATGACTATGGCACTACGATCCAAGAACAAACTACATTTCACCAAGGGTTACTTTCTTCGACCACCAGATGAAGATCACAATTCCATTGCTTGGGACCAGTGCAACACCATGATCATGTCATGGATCAACAATTTGGTTGAAACAGAGATAACTCAAAGCATTTTGTGGATCTGCTGAAATGTGGAATGAATTGAAGGATCTTTTTTTATCAAGGAGATGTTTTCAGAATATTTTATATCCAGGAAGAAATTTGCACATAGAAACAATGTGATTCTTCCATTTCTTATTACTATTCCAAGCTCAAGAAACTGTGGAAATAATTGAATTTTTTTGTCCAATTCCTGAATGTTTTTGTGATGCCACGTGTCAATCCATTACCAAAATACTTGCATACAAAAAATGGAGATCAAGTTATTCGATTTCTAAAAGGCTTGAATGATCAATACTCAGGTGTTAGGTCACAAATCATGCTAATGGACCCTCTTCCCAACATTTGCAAAGTTTATTCTTTACTTGTTCAATAAGAAAGAAAATCCATTCTACCTCTTGATGAAAAAAAAATTGTTAGCTTTTCCTACTTCAAATCAGTATCACAATTCTTATTTCAAGCCCAATCTTAGTTTTTGTGGTAGATGTACTAAAGACAACATATCCTTTGGTGATAGAAGTAGAGGCACACGAGTTTGCACTCATTATGACCAACCACACAATTGATTCTTGCTTCAAAAATCATGGTTTTCCCTCACATTGGAATAAAGATGGTGCAATCAACAACTATGCGGCTATGATAGATAAAGTAGAGGAGCATCAAGCTGAGTTCCATGAAGAAAAAAAGCAGTTTTGAATAATTTGGTCTTTACACCATATCAGCACAAAGCCTTGCTAGCACTTATTTAAGGAATATCTCAATCAAAGTCTCATAGCATTAATTATTTGACAACCCATCCTGATCTAGGCACATGTATCATATGCACTATCCATAACTCTTATAAACTTGAAACATTCATTCTAGACACTAGTGCAACTAACCATTTGTGTTACACCAGAATTTTTTTCAGTGAATGAAGAGAATAAAACCCATAACCAACAAATTACCAAATGGAACCCTAGTAACAACCAATTTTGCAGGAACCATACAATTTAACCAGTCCTTCTATATCACATATGTGTTACACATGCCTGGTTTTTCTTTTAATCACATATATGTCCCTAAGTTAACCAAAACACTAACTTGCCAATTAATTTTTAATGATATTGATTATGTAATACATGAAACATGCTCCAAGAAGATGATTGGCATAACTAAATTGAGTGGTGGATTGTATCTCTTGACCTCTCCATATATTACCTTGCATAACATTCCATCTGATCATTACATTAATGCCATATATCCTCACGCCTTAGATACATATCACAATTGTAATCTTTGGCACTTAAGACTTGATCACACTTCACATGCAAAATTACTTGATCTTGATGAAAGTGTTCCTTTTATCAAACCTGTTAATCATACTTCTCCTTTTGATATTTTTTTATGCTAAGCAAAAAAGGCTTCCTTTCTCCCTTATTTCTCATGTTTCTAATTCTGTTTTTGATTTAGTTCATATGGATATTTGCGGCCCCTATTCATACAGTATATGATGGGATATATATACTTCTTGACTGTTGTGGATGACAAAAGTAGGTTTACTTGGTTGTTCCTAATGAGATTAAAATTTGGGACATCATCCATCATTAAGTCTTTTGTGTCAATGATAAAACATAATTCAATCTTCACATAAAATTCACTAGATCTGATAATGGTTGGGCATTTCTTCTCACAGCTTTTTACAAACAATTAGGCATCATTCATCGAAATTCTTGTGTTGGTACTTCTAAACAAAATGACATTGTTTAAAGGAAACACCAACATATCCTTGGCATAACTAGAGATATCTTATTTCAAGCTCACTTACCTCAAGTATTTTGGGCTCATGTTGTTGGTAATGGTGTTCATATCATAAGTAGATTTCCTACACTTTTCTTAAGACACCAGTCATCTTATCAAATTATGTACAACAAACTACGTTACATTACCGACTTAAAGGTGTTTGGTTCATAATGTTATGCATGTACCTTAAAAGTAAATAGAAAGAAATTGGAATGTAGGTCCAAAAAATACATCTATATAGGTTACAAACATGGGATTAAAGGTCACATCTTGTTTGATTTGCATTGCAAAGAGTTGTTTATGTCAAGAGATGTCATTTTCTTTTAACTACATTTTCCTTACAAGCATGTTTAATTTGATGATCATGTAAGTGGCTTTAAATCAAATCATTACAATCCTACATGTTTAAATGAACTATTTGATCACCTCTATATATCCAAACACTCAACATAACTCATACCTACCCCCACTAATTCTATCACACATTCTGATATACCAAATACTCTAACTCCCATATCACATACTCCAGTTGATGTGATTTCTAAATTGTCACCATTTGTTTCAAATCCAGATATTGTGCCTAGAACAAATATTGGTACTAACCCTACTCCACAAGTCAACTTGCCTATCATAAAATTACTAGACACGTTCGACCTCCAACATACCTACAAGATTACCATTGCAATCTTCTCTCCAATATAATCCATAATTCGGATGCAATTGATCCCAATTCATCTTCTACATGTAATATAAGTATCCTATATCATCAATCATATCATATGATTCACTCTTTTCTACACACAAAAATTTCATTCTAAATATGTCTTCCATTAGTGAACCCCAGTCTTATGTGACAGCTGTTTGTGATGCTAATTTGAGGGATGTTATCAAACTGAGTTAGTTGCTCTGATTAAAATCAATAATTGGAATCTTGTTCCTTTAACTTTACACAAGAAGGCCATTGGATGAAAATGGGTGTTCAAATTGAAATTACATGCCAATGGCACAATTGAGATATACAAGGCATGTTTGGTTGCAAAAGGATTCACACAAACTGAAGGTTTGGATTAAATGGACACTTTTAGCCCTGTAGTTAAAATAACCACAATAACGGTTCTCATGGAAATCTCAATGAAGAGGTCTGCATGAAATCCCATCTAGGTCTTGACTTGCCACAACTTGACCTTGTATGCAAATTGCAAAGATCATTATATGGGTTGAAGCAAGCAAGTAGATAATGGTACACTACACTCACTAATACACTCACTTCATTAGAATACATCCTATCCAAAGTTGATTATTCACTTTTCTCTAATAATTCTTCTAAAGGCTTCATAGTCATTCTTGTTTATGTGGATGGTTTGGTCTTATGAGGAACTGATGTTGAAGAAATCAGACAGCTTAAAGCTTTCATGGATGCCAAGTTCAATATAAAAAAATTATGAGTATTGAAATAATTAATAGGTTTTGAAGTGGCTAGAACTACAAATAGCATCTCTCTTTGTCAAAGAAAGTTATATGCTTTAGACTTGATTCTTGATGTAGGCCCCATTGGAGCCAAGTCTTGCAATACACCAATGGAGCCTTATCTTCAACTTCACAAAACATATTGAAAACCTCTCAAAACCTACTACATATAGGAGACTCATTGACAAATTATTGTACCTCACTCACTCTAGGCCTGAGATAACTTATGCAGTAAATAAACCCAGTCAATTCCTTGATGCGCCCACTGGCAAACATATGCTAGCTGGTCTACATGTGTTAAGATACCTAAAAACATCAATCCCAAGATTTATTCTTCACCTCATCATCCACATTATGCCTTAAAGACTTCTTTGATTCTAACAAGGGGCATGCCCTGACATGCGTCGATCCACCACATCCATTTGTTTCTTTTTTGGCAAATCCCTAATTAGCTATAAAAGCAAGAAACAAGATGTGGTATCTCGATCATCATTAAAATCAGAGTATAAAGCATTGGCCCAAGCAACTTTTGAAGGTCAATGGCTTCTATACTTACTCAATAAATTTCAAATCTCACACCAAATGCCAACCATCATCTATTGTGACAACAAGTCTACTTTGAACATAACTACTAATCCAGTTTTCAATGAGAGAACAAAAGGCATAGAAACTAATTTCCATGTGGTAAGAGATAAAGTGCTAGTTGGTATAGTTCATCTCATGCATGTCACTTCAAAGGAACAAGGTTCTGATAAACTCACTAAGTCATTGCACCCGGGTCCATTCAACAATCTTCAAGCCAAATTAGGAATGATTGATATACATTCTAGCTTGAGGGGGTGTTAAATATAATGGAGAAGAAGAGAATGTAACTAACATAATTGGTAGAGAATAAAAAATGAAAAATAACTAACTACAAGTTAGTTATCAATTTGTTACTGGTAGTTAGTAGTTAGTTACAGTTGCTTTCTATATAAGCAACAACACACTCTTGTATCAATTGAGATTTTGAGCAATGAGAAGCTTCAACACCATTTTTATTCATTGTCACTACTATAAAATAAACCTAACGTAACATGATACTACTTCGGCTAATATGTCAATTGAAGTAAGAACTTTTATTTAAGCGCATGCGTTTTTTTTCTTTTATTAAAAGACATTTCACTATGGTCCATAGTAATAACAGTAGTGATAGAAAAAGGCATACAGACTTCGAATCCCAACACTAGCATTTTTCCTTTTTTTGGTTACAAAATGGACGTGTCACTTGTAATATTAATTTTTATATTAAAATTAAAATACCTTTCACCATGGTCTAGACTAGCAACCATTGTGAATTGTACTTACATTTAATCACTGTCGTTTTTAGCAACCGTGGTGAAAGTGTAACTTATATTTAAGCGAAATTTTGCTCTTTCAGGACAGGAAAACCGTATCTCTTTTAACAAAACTCTAACATTCTTTCATGCCTTATCCTTACCCCTTCTACACAAAACTCTAACATATCTTCTTAAACTCTTAGGGATCAAGGAAAAGTGTTACACAAAACTCATTTCTTTCACTTTCTCTTCACATTTCAGGTACATAGACGTTTCCACCGTGTATGTTGTTGATGATTTTATTTTTGTTGAGGTATGTTGTTTAGCGTATGTTATATAAAGTATGTTGCTGATGATCAAAGTTGTATATTTTTGATGATTTTATTTTTGTTGAGCTATGTTGTATGTTGTTTAAAGTATATTATTGTTGATAAAAGTTCTATGTTGTTGATGATTTTGTTTTTGTTGAGGTATGTTGTATGTTGTTTAAAGTATGTTGTTGTTGATAAAAGTTATATGTTCTTGATGATTTTGTTTTTGTTGAGGTATGTTGTATGTTGTTTAAAGTATGTTGTGAATGATAAAAGTTGCATGTTGTTGATGTTTTATTAGCTATGTTGTATGTTGTTTAAAGTATATTGGTTTTGATAAAATTTCTATGTTGTTGATGATTTTGTTTTTGTTAAGGTATGTTGTATGTTGTTTGTAGTATGTAATTGTTGATGAAAGTTCAATGGTCTTGATGATTTTATTTTTGTTAAGGTATGTTTTATGTTGTTTAAAGTATGTTGTTGTTGATAAAAGTTCTATGTTGTTGATGATTTTTTTTGTTGATAAAATTTCTATGTTGTTTAAGGTATGTTGTTGTTGATAAAAGTTCTATGTTGTTGTACATTGCAACTTTCATTACGTTTAGTCAACCTGTCATAGAAGATGAGTTTATTATATCGATGTAGATTGAGTATTTTTCCAACCTCTTGCTGAATATATATAACCTTCGAATTGAATTAGAAAATTATAATATGAGTTATTAAGTTATATTAGAAAACAATATATTCTAATCAATGTTTTACGAGCTTTTTGCAGCATATTATTTGTATATTTCTCATTAATTGTTAGAATTTGATTCAATGCTTCTAGTTCTTAAGCTATCACTTCCTTCATCTCTAATTTTGTCTACAAAGTAAATAATATTTTGCAAAATGAAGTAGAAGTGAAGAAAGTGTTAACAGAAGAATTAGAAGCATTGAAATAAGTGTTAATCATTAAAGAGCAAAATGTGGATAATGGGTTATAAAAAACTCGTACAACATTGATTAGTGTAACTTGTTCTTCTAATATACAACTTAATTTGTTATATTATTGATTTCTAACTCAGATTGAAATGTTATATTTTTAGTGAATTGTTGGTGAAATAAGCATTCCACATAAGTTATAATAAACTCAAATAAGCATATCACCGCGGTTGGAATTGAGGATCTTAGTGAAATGTTGTGCACTAAGTCTTTCACTACGGTTGGAACATAGAATTGTGGTTAAATGTATCGACATCTACGAAAATTATGGTGTTGGGTTTCTAACCTCTGACCTCAACTTTTTACTATTGTTGTTTAAAACAACCGTAATGGTATGTTACGCGCTACTATGTTTTTACCACGACTAGTAGTATATGGTGGTAAAGAGGGCACATACAACTATACCTTACTTTACCACGAACCACCGTCCATAGTAAAATCTTTCTCCTAACTGTTATTATATGTGTTATCTATAGTAGTGTGATCTTAATACTTTTGATTGGTTAGCTTGAGTTTTACCAATGTAAACTCTTAATTTATATGTTCTAAATTTATTTGTTTTTTGGTTTATGAGACATAAATTTGACCGTGAAGATTATTTTGACCTTGACGACCATCCTGTTATATCACCACCTATATCCTATATTATGATTCCATTATTCCAATCAAAATTATCTTTTTTTTTTTTTTTTTGTGAATCAGAAATTTTTTATTCCAATCAAAATTATTTTCTTTTTTTTTTGTGAATCAGAAATTTTTTGTTCCAATCAAAATTATCTTCTTTTTTTGCGAACCTGTAATTTTTGGGTAGCTTTTTTTTTGTGTTATTTATAAGTGTTGATTAAAATTTGTATAAATTGGCCAATGATTAACATGCTTAAAATAGTCAAGCATATGTTTGTAGTTTTTCATGTAGGCTAATCTAATATTCTTAATGAGGCCAATGTGTAATAATTATGTTATTTGTTGTATCAATGATGGCTTAAGAATAATCTTCTTTTTTGATAAATTTTGATTTCAATATGGTATCATACTAGTTTTGGTTTTTTTTATAAGCAAATGTTTATTGAAGTAAGTATAAGAGGTACTCAATCCTCCAAGACATACAAAAGCAACCAACAAGTTTTTAAAGTGTTGTGAATCTAACCACAAACCAACAATGATCAAAGAAAAGTTGCAAAAGGAAATCAAGTGGTGCCTTACACCATTAAAAAAAACTACAACAATGTGATTTTTTGAGAAGACCAAGCCAAAGCCAAGAGATGAGTTTGATGTTAAAGTCAATATCCCTAACATGACAATGGTTATGATATAATGTGTGTTTTTATTGTGCATTTTTTTATTAACTTGATTATTGCATTATTAATATTGTCTTTGATAATATTTGTGAAGGCTTGTTTCTCAAAACATTCGTAGTTGCTACCCAAGAGCTTTCACCCTTGCCAGGCTTGAGAGCTAATGATGTTTTTATTCTTATGTGTTTTTTAAAATAATGCCTATTTGATTATTTTATGTACCTGTATTCTCATAAAGTTCAATTTTATATTTGAATAATTTGTGATCTTAGGTATAAATTTTATAATTTTTTTAGTGTTGTGTAAAGAAATTTAAAAGTTATAGCGGTTGCATTGTGAACACTTATATTGTTGTAGCGGAAAAATTTGAGATTAAACTATTGATTAACTTAACTCATAAAGTAAGACTCGCCACCACACTTTTATTTTTCCAAAGGAAAGGGGAAAAGAATAAACAAAACCTAAAGAAGTTTTAAAACAAAACTAATAAAAACAGAGAAAAGGGTAAGGGGGTTGGTTATGTAATAGGAAGGTGTTAGCACCAAAAAAATCTATAGTACTCTATAGGAACCTTTTGAAAATCTATGTTTGGCTTAAAAAATTATTGTTTGCGAAAGATGGTGGGGATGAGAAGAGAAATATTTTTTAAGGTTTTTGTGTTTGACAAGACTTTTTGAGCCTCGTGCCTACGTACCCACAAAGTGCAATGAACGATCAAAACCTCGTAGTTCGTGGTAAAAATAACAAAATAGAGTTTTTTGATTGATTTTAAATGGGAAGACAAGTTGTCGTTTTAAGGAGAACACTCAACTAGTCACCCACAAGTGTATGAAAATGGACCTATGCATCACTATTGAGAAGGGCTCCAACTTGGATTGAAATCAACAAGTGTGCCACTAGCACCATCAAGTGGAAAATAATCAACATCAATCATGACTATGGAGATAAGAGAATTACATCTCAACTATGAAAATGACTCATGTCTAAACCTTAAGAAAAAGTTTAAAAGAAAAAGTGCACAAAAAGCACAAAATGGTTTGAATGATTTGTGTATTTTTTTATGTCTTATGAAAATGGTTTTGATATGCTTAAGATTAATTAGCATTTATACAAGAAAAGAGTTTGAAAATCACTTGACAAAGTTAAGGTTTATTGTGAAAGTGGTTCAAGTTTGAAAATAAGAAGGTTTTGAAAAATGGAGAAGATTTTGAAAATCAAAGGTGATGAGGAGATGAAGAGACTACCCTAAAGCATAAAGTAAAAGTTAAAGAAGGAAAGATATAACGAAGAGCAAGCTTTGACACAAGTCAATACTCCCATCCTTTTGATTAAGCAACAAGCAACCAAATAAGCAGACAAGTGACGAAGCATCAGATAAAGAAGAACTTAAACCAAGGCCAAAGATGAGGTAACAGAGCCAAGTCTTCCAAAGATCAAACCAAAGTCAAGGTACCAGATGAACTCCAAGGTCGCAAGGCACAACTCCAAAGCATAGGATCAAGAACCTAATTCTAAGTCCAATAAGTCCATCATCCAAGCAAGGGATAGTAACCAATAGTCCAATGGAAACATTAAGTTTTGAAATTCTGGTCTATGTAGACAGCAGATGTCCTAACACATGTCAAGACATTGTGCTACATAATCATTTAAACTCAGAGGCGTAACAGCAGACTGATACCTTGAATATCAGAATTGCACACTCACAGATGTCACGACATCTGATCCAACATGTTTATCATGAACCCTAACAGAAAACATAATTCTGCAGAATGATAAAGAACACAGCAATTGTTAACCCAGTTCGGTGCAACTCACCTACATCTGGGGGATACCAATCCAGGAAGAAGACTTCACTATCTGTAGAACTGTTATAAAGCTAAACTCCCCCGTTTACAACTTTATACCTAACATCTACCCAATGAACATCTTTACCAAGGCTAAACTCAAACATTTACAACCCTGATATGAGATACCCCACTCACTTCCCTTAATCACCAACTGTGATTTATACATCATCCTTGTCAATACAGAAATCTGTCAAGCATACTTGAAAAACAAGCTAACTAGGATTTGCTTAAAAGCTTCATCCAAGAACAATACACAATCCAATACCTCAAGGCTTATGGATCTGTGTGACACCTATATCTACCACTGTGTATCAAATGATACAAAGGGAGACTTACAACCTAGAGAGCCAACGACTCTCAAAACCCTAAACCCTTGTTTCTTATGCAAGAAAACAAGGTTTCAAAAGGCGTACTAAAGGCATACAAAATCCTAGGTCTAATTCTTCTATTTATAGGCTTCAATCTTCCTTGGGCTTTCAATCTTCTGTTTTTGATCCATGCACATAACTTCTTGCCAGATTTGATACAGATTTACCCCTGCTAAATCAGTGCAGTACTTCAAGATGTCATGACTTCAGGTTAAGACATCTTCTTCGACATCTTTGTTCAGTCCAGATTTCTTCATCTTTATCATCAATGTGTTTTACCAAAATTTTGTCAAACCAAAGGTGCTTTCAATCTCCCCCTTTTGACAAAGTTTGGCTAAAACACTCTTTGAACGTCTCTTCACCCTGAATGGCGGAAATGATTGGAATACTATGCAAACCGAGTCTATGTTGGTGTACAAGAGGAAGAAGATAACTCTAGCTCCCCCTTAACCAGTGAGACGGTACTGCCACCCTTGAGGAAAGTAGTAAACCAGGATGAGCGAATTTGAAAAATGTCCAGGCAATAGAAACTCCTAAAGAAGTTAGTAGAAAGATTGAAACCAAAGATCAAAGGACATCCTTTTCAAACACACTCCCCCTCCAGAGATCAGTTGTAGTCTTCTTGAATCTGAGTACATAAAGCATGTAACTCAAGTCACAAGACACAACCTGATTCTTAACTCAAGTCACAAGACACAAAGGAAACTTACACACAGACAGGATGTTATAACATCTTGTTTATCATCCTTGCAAAGCAACTGCAAGAACAACCCATGCATCCCCTGAATTAGTGACCTATACTCCCCTTTTTTAGCCAAAAATTGGCAAAAGAAACCAAGACATTCCCATACCCAACCAACACTTATCCAGACTTGAACAAAAGAAATTTTGACCACACCACAAAGAATAACACAATCTGAGGTAAACTTCTCCAAGAACACCCTTAAATAACCAAAAAATTTCCTTTAAATGTAACGATCTATTGAAAATTCAATGCGGTTATTACTCTAAGGTTGTAACTTCATCAAGACCCAATGGGCACCGACTAAGAATGCTTTGATTGTTTCTTCTTCAAGAAAACCATCCATTAATAATGCAAGTAACGATGAACATGTTTAGCACGCGCATAATGCAAGAACCACCGACCAAAAGACCAATTACTCATAAAGCATGTCCTTAACAATGTTCTGACATCATGTCAGACACTGTCCATCAAGAAACTTCTGTATTGACGAATATCTTCACAGTTTTGTGATCACAACCTGCAGAGAAAAATAAATTCCCCCAGACTCAACCAATGATTCTTAAGCATCCAATAAGAATCATGTAACTTGCACTGCCAAGTCTCCCATAACTTGCAACAACACAAATATGTCAAGACATCCTTCTAGACATCTCATCCTCCCAGGATGGACACATAATCACAGCTTGCTTGACGCACAATGCAAACTGGAACTCCAACTGCACTTTCGCAGTAAAACAACTTAGATCAAGGAGCAAATCCCCCTATCTAAGGTAACCAGTGTGAAGCTCCTAATTTCGATGTCTGATATTGGGATAAGAATCTCTCCCAAGAGAAAAAATAGTTGAGGTATTTATGAGATTTTGACAGAAACGTGATTACAAGGAAGTTTAGTCGAAAGTCACCTTTCTATTGAGAAGAGAAGACTTAAAAGACTTAGAAATATTTTTAAGAGTTTAGAAGAATTTTCGACCGAAGTTCAAGGAAGGGTCGTTTGACGCAAAGGTTTTATGTTCAAAAAAAGGAGGGAACGGTTATTTCTATCCAATTCTGAAGTGGCACATGTGGCGTTCATCCAAGAGCCCAAGGCAGGCACGATACCAAGTGTTCCATTCTGATTGAAGACCCGTTAGTGGGTAGTTATTTTCTACCATTATAAATAGCCAGTTTTAGGAATAATTTAGGGGTGTTCCATTGTATACAAAATTCAGTGTGCTCAAAGTACCAACGTAGAGAAACGAGCGTGTGAAAATGTATGTTGGAGTAACACCATTTTTTATGATTCAATGTAATTTACTAAGTTCCTTTTATTAAAAGTCTCTTTTCATTTCATGCAAGTTGAATTTATTCCTTTACCACTCTTTTTTACTTAGTCCTTTTTAAGCCTTTTTACTTTTCAGTTACTTTAAGTTTCTTGAAGAAATCCTTTTTTCACTTCTTTACTTTGTCAAAATACACCAGTTTGTAAAAGCAATCAATTTAGCATATGTCCTAGGATTTGTGTGGTCGATCCCGTACGTCTCTCAGTTTTACGTGAAACTAATAGACCAACGGTTGTTTGCTATTTTTTCCAGTAAACAAATTAGCACGCCCAGTGGGACACGTGCTAAATAGCATTTATCACAAAACATAGAACTCTATGATCTGAATATCCTTTTTGTGTCAAGTATTTCGTTGTTTGTTATTAAGAAGTGGAAAGGTAGCCACCATAAATGAAGAGAGACCAAAAAGAAAACATACGAGGAAAATGGCAAGTACTATCCAGCCAAATAGTTCAAATCCTCAAACTACTACACCAGGTGTCAATGTAGAACTAACCCCAGGGTCTTCGACTGGAGGACCCACCGTTCTTGCGTCTGTATCTGAAACTATGCCATCTATGGCAAGTTCGACACCAACACATTCCATTCCCCATACTGAACCAATTTTGACGTATGTTGGGCCAAGGGGACCCCTAGTGACTCCCCCTCTGATAGGAACGTCTACTTATCGACAGTTTCCACCACCAGGTTTTTCAATGCCCTTAAATGGTCGAGAACAGCCTTATGGGATGCCAACTTCCATGATGATGAATTTACAAAATGCACCCCCAGTGTATTCTGAGCCCGTAATGACATCACCTTTACAAGGGTCGGGGTCTGGAGTAAATATGGGTCGAAACCAATCTTTAGGAGTAGGATATTCAAATCAAATGCCAGGCTTGACGAATACCACTGCAGCCTATTTAAGGCAGCAAATGGATGAAAGTAACCACCAAATGGTCCAAATGATGTCCCAAACCATGGGGGAAATCTTTCAGCCTCTAATCCAAAATACTACCTAGACCAATCAGCAAATGGCTGCGCAGATGACGCGCCTTGCAGATTTCTTTGGTGTGCCTAACCCTCCTCGACGCCCTTAGAGAGAGTATATTGAAGGGAACCAAGGGGTAGTATTCGAAGAGGACCCCACTATTAACCAAAACCAACAAAATCCAGGAAACATTCCTTAGGTAAACGTACCAAATCAAGTAGCAGTCGAACCCCCTAGGATTCAACAACCAGTGCCTGTAGGAGAACAACCAAGAGTGGTTTTGGTGAATAGAAATCAGAACGCTGATAACGTTGTACAACAAGTTTGACGTAAAGATGACATGGAAGCGGATAACAATCTGGTAGCCATGATCGAAAGGATAATGGTCCAAAACGGGGTGAATTTTGGCCTGCGAAGGCCGAATTACACATCTCCATTATCAGAGTACATTCTCTAGTCGGAGTTACCAACTAGAACAAAAGTCCCTAAGTTTACTAAGTTCTCTGGGGACACCACTGAATCCAGCGTCAAACACGTGGCTAGATACGTGATAGAGGCTGGGGAAATCGCAAATAATGAGAACCTTAGGATAAAATACTTTTCAAGTTCTCTGACGAAGAATGCCTTCACGTGGTTTACAACTTTGCCACCTAATTCAATCCACAATTGGACCCAATTAGAACGGTTGTTTCACGAACAGTTCTATATGGGACAAACGAAGATTAGTTTGAAAGAGTTGGCTAGTATAAAACGTAAATTCACAGAGCCAATTGATGACTACTTAAATAGATTCCGACTGCTCAAAGCTAGATGTTTTACACAAGTACCAGAGCATAAGTTAGTTGAAATGGTTGCTGGAGGCCTCGATTATTCTATTAGAAAGAAGTCATATACGCAATATCTAAGAGATATGGCCCAATTAGCCGATAAAGTTTGGCAGTTAGAACGCCTAAAAGAGGAAAAGGCTAGGGCGAATAAGAACAAAAGGGTGTCTTACGTCGAAGTTAATGACGACGCGAAAAATATTATGATGAGCCAGTTAGTTTTGACGAAGGTGAGATCGATCTTGCTGAACTGAAACAAGGTCCACCTTACTCTTGTAAGTTGTTGGCATCTTCGAATGGGAAAAATCCTGTCGAAACTGAGAAAAATGACAAACTCCCCAAGAAAACTTATACTTTTGACGTTACTAAATGTGACGAAATTTTCGATTTGTTAGTTAAGGATGGTCAGATGATAGTGCCACCTGGTGCTAAATTGCCTCCTTTAGAATAAAGGAAAAAAAGAGGGTTTTGTAAATATCATAATTTCTTGGGCCATAAGACTTCTCAATGTTTTCTTTTCAGGGATCTTGTTCAGAACGCAATTCAAGAAGGAAGGTTGAAGTTCGGAGATAAGTCCAAAAATCAAATGAAGATCGATTTAGACCCCCTGCCAATAGCTGATGCTCATTATACTGAGCCAACGGAGGTCTATATGGTCGAGGTTACTGAAGGCATCAGCAATAAGGTTAATATGGTTGAAATCACTGATGATTTCAACAATGCGGCAGTTATGGTCAGGGTAACTGAAAATTTTGACCAAGAAATCTTGAAGAGTTTTGCTGCTATCGAAAGGTTCACTAACAACACTACTTATGGTGTTGAGATCAATGAAGATGCCAACAAAGGGATTGTTGAGGATTCCCAGTGGATGTTGGTAACAAAGGAAACCGCTGACGGTTTCATTCAGATGGATAAGGCTACTGAGGGCCTACAAGTGAAATTATGCAAACTTGACATCACGGAGGATGTTAAAATGGAAGTTAATATGGTGGAAATTTCTGAGAAGGTACCAACAGAAGTCGGTGATGAACGCCGACAAGAAGAGTACAACAAGCTGGCCTTCCTGAAAGAGGAAGAAAATTTGGTAGAATTTATGCACAGATTCCAGAAGAAAGGATCTGAGGTTATGCTATGCCCCAGGTGTTGCGCTGTGTTCGACAAAAAAGCTGCGCAAAATCTTGAGGGGGTACGAAAGGCTAAGCAAAAGTGGGAGAAGACTAATCATGGCTCCAGGAGCTTTGACCCAAGAAGGTCTGCGTCGAACTAGGCGGAGTCAAAGGCTAGAACACTAGGGGCAAGGCCTGCTACATTCAAACCATTTGCTAAACTGTCTAACGGCAAATGGATAAAACCAAATGAGAGTAAGGGTAAAGGTCAACAAAAATGAAAGGATTTCGACGTTAATAGAGGCTCTTCTCTTACCTGTCGCAAGGAGTATCAATCTTCTAACAAATCGGCCCACATTTCTGAAAATTACAAGGGAAAAATCTCGTGTCGAGGTGGCAGTGGAGGAGAGAACAGTGAAGGAGGAAAGCCCAAAGGGAGGCTGAGTCGAAAGACAAAGCTGACTCAAGCACGAATTTACCTGCCGAGAGTGGGAAAGACAGGATCTGTCGAAAGGTTACCCATTGGACGAAAAATATTCAAAACTGAAGTCGAAATGGCCAGAGCAAAATATGATCAGGCCATAGCAGAAGATGAGATGATGACAAATAATTTCGACTCATATTCTGATGTTTCGTTGGACATCATCGTGAATGTGGTCTCAGCATTGCCTAGGGAATTTGACCAGATTACAGAGGTCGAAGAGATTGATGCCTACACAGAAGCGGAAGTGGAGGCACATAAGCCAGTGTGCTACTATATAATGAACAATGGTTGCGTCGAAGAGCAGAATGCCTTTTTTGAGCAGCCAGATGAGGCTATGAAAAACCATCTAAAGCCTCTATTCATCATTGGGAAAGTTGAGAATGTTCTAGTGAACAAGATTTTGGTCGACTACGGCGCCACAGTAAATTTAATGTTGCACTTTATGTTAAGGAAGATCGGAAAATTCGACACAGACACCAAACCACACAACATGGTGCTGTCAAATTACGAAGGGAAAGTTGGCACCACCCTTAGTGTTATACAGATCGATCAAACTGTTGGAACGGTCGCAAGGCCTACCGTTTTCATGGTGGTCGAAATCAAGGTGAATTATAATTTGCTTTTGGGGAGGGAATGGATACATGGAATTGGGGATGTACCTTCTTCCATGCACCAAAGGATCACTATATGGAGGCCAGAAGGCATCTTCAAAAACATTGAAGCCGATCAAGGGTATTTCAATGCCCCAATCAATCACCTCGACAGGCGTCCGTTTGATAAGCACTTAGCCAATATTGCTCCATGCAGTCTGGCCGATTTTGCTTTTACCCCAGATGATGAGGCATATTGCTCATTACA